>JABCKV010000287.1:0-20622 GCA_018282005.1 Asterophora parasitica | reverse complement strand
AAAGTTCTCAACGCACAGGCAATGCCTTGACCTGCGCCACACATGTGTATGTGGCAATATGTCAGGTCTCGCAAGTCGAGGAAAACATCTCGAAGTCTAGAACAAACTTTGAATATATGTATCTTTGCGCCTCCTCAAAGTGTCGGCAGGTAAGGGCGGCGGACTTAGTCCTTGTTTTTGAGCTCCTCTCCAGTCTCCCCGGTCCCGGCTCTCCGCTCTAAATTAAGCGATGTAGGTGCCACGTGGTTTGAAACACGTGCATAACCATCTCAGCCGATCACTCGTGTCTATTCGTAATGCTCTACTTATAGCCGGAAGGTTCACATTGGTTTCCTTGGGATTTGTACGCACTGGCGGGGTAAGTATGGGGTAGACGCGTACTGCTCTGAGTCTCTACGCAAGGGAAAGTTCATACGGAGCGCTTGTGAATCGCTATGCCATGTAAAGTCGCCTCAGTATGAATATGGAGAACGGGATAAAGTCCAGAACAAATATCAAGTGACCAGAGGCCCCGCTCGCCATCATCGTTTTTCTTTCGCAAATTAAGTCAACAGTCCTCGGCTACAAGGCCTGTTTTCATCATCTGACTATGTACAGTGCAAGTGAACACGATTTTCAAAAATAGATCATTCATGAATGACAAAAATGGGTGAGTGGGTGACTTCCTGTAAGGTTTTATTCTGTGGAATAGAATAAACTCGTGTTGAAACGAGCTGATGCCGTGATGCCGCTGGCACATCAACACCATCGATCACAGAAATCTCGCTTACACCCCTCGAATAGAGTGAAATCTGTTCATGGGGTAGGGACCCTCCCAATAGACGGTTTTGCACTGGAATAAACGATTCTGACGATGCCGTGGCGTTGCCGAGTGCAAACAACCTCCCTCCAGACTCCAGTCCATACTTTCATCATAATTCTCCACATGGCTCCCTCCAATCGATTTTGAGAATTGGTACAATGAAAGACTTTACATTGAGCTTCCTCTTGATGTCTGTAGGAGTGAGCACTCTCGACCCTCGTTGTACTTTAATTGCTCTCACCTTCCAGTAACAAGTATGGCTGGCAGACACATTGAAGTTACCATGCAGGAAGGCAAAGACCACACACACCTCGAGGTCTGCCGACTAAATTAAAATAACAAGATGGCTTACGGTGTACTCGATGGAATAGAAGAATTTCCCAATAAACTTTGGACTTTGATTCGAGGCATTTCAAATTGCCCATTTTCTATTGCTTACGGGGAGTCACCCAATAAGCAGCGTGGTTGGCAATGGTGGCAGTGCCAGTATATTGAAGTCCATTTCGGGGATCTCCGACATCTGAAATGACCTGTTGCGAACATTATTGTCAATATTAATAGCGTTCACTGACACGACCACGCGCCATGCAGAGACCAGTGCGTATCATTTCCCGTGTAAATTTGGTGTTTATCGATTTCCACATTCAACATTGGCAAGTGAGTATGGAAAAACTTCCCCCTTTCTGTCTTTTTCGATTGAACTTCTCAATCGCGCCTTGAACCAACAGTGATAACCGGCATATTATCCTCCATTGCCTCGTCATCTGCCCAAGGCACATGATCATCCATTGTTACTCCTGTCTTCCTCAGTGCGTCGCTGCCACATCATAGTCCAAGGAACTGATCATTTTCCTTTTTCAGGATTCAAGGCGGCGCAAAGGGTCATCTGCTTTTGCACAAGCATGGGCAAAAACTGTCCCCGAGCTGTAAGAGGTCGTGTCGGGTAAGTAATCCATCTTTGTTGCCAATGTTGCTGTTCAAAACCGATCCAAGTTGTCCTCTTCCCGATGAGTCTTGTTCATGGCAACGATATCGCCGTCAATTTAGACTCCTCGCCTCGGTTGACAGTCAATTTTTCCTCACTCACATGGGGATTTCTCGTTTGTATAAAGTCTCCCAAGTTTTTTGAAATTCTACAGTTGCTCTGTAATGGTTTGGCTTCGTACTCCTGGCTTGGTGGCCCTCAGCGGCCTTTTGACTGCTCGCAGTACTCTCGGTGTCGTGTTTGGGCCAATTGGCACTGACCGCCCCGCACCCGCTGGCGGGTCCATCGCCAACGACCAACCCCCCAACTCGTTCTTCCAAGGCTCCGCGCCTCCGTTCCCCACGAACGACTGGTGGGCTGGCTACGGTGCTGGCAATGGCGACGCGTAAGTTTCTCCTACAGTCCCCTTACTCAATGTTTTAACCCGGTTCGATGTAGCGTCGTCGGAGGACCATTCCCGTACCAGAGTAGTTTGACTGCTACCGCAATCCAGTTCGGTATTTCTACGCAGCGCGGCTTTGACGGAACCTCCATCCATCAAAACCCGCAGACCGACTGGGCTGCCGGATTCGTTGAGCACGACGGTAACATTCAAAACCACAAGGCTCTATCCTGGGTATGTGCTCCTCCATCACTTTTGTATTTATCCAGCTGACATCGTTCACCAGGATTCGCAATCAGTTACTGTGCAGTACTTCACTGGAACTAGCACTCTCACCAGTTACCTCGTTCCCGGTTCCCCATATCTCACCTTTAACTATGCCAACTCCACCCCGAGGTTCACCAGCGGCCAGGGTGCCATTACCTCGTTCGCCGGCACAGCACTTGCGGCTGGCGCAAGCGGTAAGCGCTCGATTACTTTCACATTCCGATAATGCCTCTCATATGACCACCTAGCCACCGTTTCCGCGACCAAGTTCCAGGTCATCAACGGCGCTGGCACTTACATCATCTACTCTTTGAACGGCGCGATCAGCCTTACTGCGACCAACGCTGGCGTCATTACCGCTGGAGCCACGTTCAATGGTGTTCTTCGACTTGTCAAGCTTAATGCTCCTGGCCACCAGGCTCTTCTCGACCAGTACTCTGCCAACTACCCAAGGGGTGTCGCGACTGACTACGACTTCAATGGCAATGTTGGCACCCTCCGCTTCACTTGGTCGGTGACTGGAAACGCGGCCAACCTCCTCATGCTCACCTGGCCCCATCACCGGTGCGTCCTCTTGTTCGAACATCTACAGTGCTGGAACTGGAAATAATTTCCCTTGACAGCCTCAAGCTGCAGTCTCCCAACTATCCCCCCACCACGTCCCTCTCCTACTTGACCACCAAGGGCTACATGTATCCCGCCATTGGAAACGTTTGGAACTTGCGTTATGACCTCCCGACCATCACATGGAACGCTCCTCGCACGCCAGATGCATCCTGCCGCGCGTCTCTCATTGCCGGCCTCGAATACGAGATTGCTCACCTCCCCGCCGTCACTGCACCTGGAGACTTCTACTTCTTCGGTGGAAATGTCGGTGCCGTGTCTCGTCTCGCGTGAGTCTAGCTTTGGCAGACTATGAGGACCTCACTAATCGTTCTGTAAGTTTGATCGCGGAGCACGTCGGTCGCAATGACCTTGTCACCCCTGTTGTCGCCTATTTGAAGGCTTCGTTCAGCTTTTTCGTCCGTATTGCTTGCAGTATCTATATGCAACTTGTTCTGAGGAGTTCTTTTGACAGTTCAACTCCACGTCTGCCGTCCTACCCGCCTATGAAACTGCTTGGGGTGGTATCATCAACAAAGCTGGGTACAACAGCGTTTGGGTCGACTTTGGTAATGGATATTACAACGACCATCACTTCCACTACGGATACTTCCTTGCCGCTAGCGCTGTTATCGCGAAGTACGATTTTATTTGCTCGTCCACTAGATTTCTAATTCCTAACGTGGTCCTGTTAGATATGACGCCCAATGGTTGAACACTTATCGAAGCACATTAAACTGGTTCCTTCGTGACATCGTCAACCCCTCGAGGAACGATCCTTACTTCGCAGTTACCCGTTGCCGTGACTGGTTCGCTGGCCATTCATGGGGTGTGTGCCAATCGTTCTCCTTTCTTGTTTCACACTGACAATCCCTATTTTGAAGCTTCTGGTATCGCCAACGGCGCTGGCCCTCGCGACCAAGAGTCTATCGGTGAAGCCGTCAACGGCTACTACGGAGCCCTTCTTTGGGCTGAAGTCACTGGTAACGCCAACATCAAGAACTACGCCCGTCTGTTGATCGCCACCGAGCAGCACGCTGCCCAGGTCTACTGGCACCTCTACCCCGGGGCCAACGGCAATGACCGTGATCAACCATACCCCGAGCAGGGCTTGCGCAACCTCGTCACGATCGGCAACGTCATGGACTACCAGGCCGGAGCTTGGCTGTAAGTCGTCGTCCGTTCTCAGATAAACCACCTCATCTCATACACTTGTGTAGCTTCTGGGGTGCTCAAAAGGTGCAGATCGCTGCCATCCAGATCCTTCCCGTCACACCCATCAACGAGTACATGTACGACGCAACATGGGCGCAGGCCGTGTACGACTATACCCAGGGCGAACTCAACGATCCTACCTTTGGTGACGAGTGGAAGTCCGTCATCTACCTCGCCTACTCCCAGTCCAACCCTGCCGTTGCCGCACAGCGCTCGACTTCGCTCACCACCTGGGGTACCGGCAACACCTTCAGCAACCAGCTTTACTACATCTCGACCCGTGCTAATGCTGCCAACGTTTGCACATCTGCTCCTAGCAACCCCATCGGCAACTTCTACATCCAGTCTACCACGAACAACGCCTACGTCGCGACCTCTTCTCTCCCTAACCTCATCGCCTCCACCACCGACCAGACACAGGCAGCTCAGTTCAACTTTGCGTTCGCTCCCAATGCTGGCACTATCCAGGCTATTTCCACCAACCAATTCGTCACAGCCGATGATTCAGGCAACTTCGCGCTCTCCGCAGCTCGTGCCACGGCTAGTGCTTGGGAGGTCTTCATCGTCCGCCAGAAGCAAGGCGCTGCCACCGGTGTCTACTCGATCCTCGCTGCTTCCAACAAGCAGTACATCGGATTGGGCGCTGGCAATTCATTGATCAACAACGTGGCTACCGAGGCAGCCAGCACTGGATTCAGACTCGTTGCGGTATAAGTATATGTAGATACAGGATACACCATCGCTACGCTTTGGTCTCCGACTTTCGAGTCAGCGGAGCAGCAGTGTTGTGGATGCGTGACTGCCGGCAGCCACGATCACGACACCGTAGATATCGCGCCGACTCCACTCCTCTCGTTCATGGACCGTATCATTGCGCCGCCCGGTGTACCTGGCCGGCACCCCCCCACATTCGTTTGTTTTTATGCATGGACATGTTCTTTGCGCGTCATCCTTGACATCCTGACGCCGCCCACCCTCGTTTACTTAGTACTCGTTCGTTCCCTTCACCAACCACTTCCCTTCATTTCCAGCTTCCTCGTAGTTTCCGACGATTCCGCATAGTTCCACTTAATGTTCCCGGCCGCTGACATATCATTCATTCTACCCCTACTATATGTACCGGCGTCTTTTGTAGCAGTACGGTAGCGATACTCGAATCATAGAGGTTTTATCCGCCATTCCCAGTGTCCTCTCAGCCTTATTCTCCTTTTGTGTGCCGCAACTAGACTTCATCGTCACACTTGCGCTACAATCAGCCTACGGTCCGGCATACCTTGTTCTCCGCGACTCAAACACCACACGAAAGCCGCTCATAATTATAATGATACGAGAGATCAACACATTGCCAAGATACATATAGAATCTATATTTAGTCAGTTCCTTGTACCAAAACCCAACCGAAAAATTGCAGTTCTTCTACTTTCTCCCGATGAGCGAAAGACTTGAGAATTCGTTCAACCAATGTGAGCGTTACTCAACCGTCACAACATCACGTACATTGTGACGACGCGTGAATCGAAACCCGCCGGCACCCCTGAGTCAGAGCGCCACCCAATATTATTTATTATAGGCTGTCCTCGTCATTCAAGGCTCGTTATGAGGTTGGAGAGGCTGGGGATGTTTCCGTTTACAAGGGGTTCTGCGTCTCTTCGAGTCCCTCGAAAATCTTGTCACAACCAACTCTTGCAGCATCGGAATCAACATTCAAACGACGGGTTATATTTGATTTTACGTCGCAGCGGTGGGCAATCAAGTTCTCAAGGCTTGGGTGCGTACCAGAGGTTGATTATTGTGGGAGACGGAACGTCGATAAGCTCCCCATTCGCAATTACCGCAAAATCGAATATTTTCTATCTCTACATTTTGGTGATATAATATCGGTAAGTATCGGACTCAGGGATTATCCAGCTGGTAGCAAGCATCGTCCTGCCAGCGGATGGGATGTGGACCAATGAACCCTGAGATTCGCTGCATTTCGAATCTCAATAGCCACGTCTCGGCCCTGTATGATTCCCTGACGCTGCATACGCAAGGCCGCTGGCATTAAAACCAAAAGATTTCGCGCAACTGAATGGGCCCATAAAGAGTGGAAGGAGCTACTGACATTGAAAGGGGTGAGCCTAATGACGTATGTGCAGAAATCGGACGAAGGGTGTCGGTAAATCAGTACCATGATAGTGTAGGGTTCTTGATAGCAGATGTCGAGCAACTTTAAGACAAAACTAGCTCCAGTCGAGACGATCGGTCAAATCCTCCTCGTCGGCGAAGATGGACCGAGTATGAATTTGTTTGACGCGATCGTCTTTCAGCATTCTATGAACGATAAGTTTCGCAGAATAGCATCACCTTGGAGGAAAATGCTCACCGATTGTCCACCCTTGCATCTTCGCCTTCGACCCCAACCACTGCCTGCGGTGTTTTTGCCTCTATCACCTGAAATGTCAACCGGGGTTAGTGGAGAGCGAGAAGATTGCACGATGAACGCACATAATGGTTGTCACAATGCGGGCAATACTCGTCACTGTCCTCGTACGTCGACATGTCCTTTCGGAAGGCTTTCTTGCACTTTTTGCACATGAATGCCATCTCCGTCGTCTTGGCAAGCGGATGGGTTTGCCTTTCTGCGTGGCATTCGGCACAGTCATACCACTGCTTGCAACATGGGGCTCGGATAGAGACCTGGGCGTTCAGGATGTGTTTACTGCATACGGCGAATGTCCAATCATTGGTAACTGATGAGCGGATGAGATAGGATCGCGAGTAAAGAAAATTGAGTGTTGCACAACAATGGGCAACGATGGAAGAGTTCAACGAGCTGAAGTACTGAACTTACCACATAGCTGGATGCTATAGGTACGGGACGACCAGAAAAGTGCTGATGGTGGACTGGAAGGCGGAGACTGGCGGAGATCCTGATCGCAACTCGGAGCTTACGCGGTTCGAAGCAAATAAGGGCAAGTCAACCACTTCTTGCCGTAACTACTGTGCGCCTATGTCGCGACTTTCCTCACTTTCCACGGATAAGTGGTAGAAAGACGCGTTAAATATGACGATTTACTGTCTACAACTGATATTGCTGTGAGATAAATGTCCGACGGGGATGGCAACCGCGCAATCGAAGACCGACAGATTAGTCATCAATGACGGGACCAGGGGTCTCATTTTGCTTTCTCTACCTTCAGCTTCAACCACCCCCCACACTTTTCAATGACTGCCCGGCGGCAGCCTTCTACGACTTCTCTATCCAGATACGCTCGAGCAAGCTCTCCAGGCTTGCAAAACAGCTCTCTCGATTTCTGTAATGCGTTCTGGGGCATCGCCGATGGTGGAGTTGATGTTTTGTTAGCGCGTATGCGCGGCGCTATGAGGACGATGGAAGAGCTAAGGAATTTCTGGAAGGAGCGGTATGTGGCACATGGATCCCTCATCACACGCGAATTGAACATTAGACCAGAGCTGCAATCGAAGACGACTACGCGAAGCGC
This sequence comes from Asterophora parasitica, assembly GCA_018282005.1. NCBI lineage: Eukaryota > Fungi > Basidiomycota > Agaricomycetes > Agaricales > Lyophyllaceae > Asterophora > Asterophora parasitica. Next base: position 12,883 of record JABCKV010000287.1, on the reverse strand, counting down.
CTGGCCAAGTTAGCGAAGTCAACATTGGGTAGAGATGAAATTGGGTGAGTCTATATCTTTGAAATGCCTCTTGTCCTGTCCGATGGGTGTGCCACCTCGTTCGCAAGACCGCTGATGCTCTGCATTGGTCGTGAAACGCACACAACCCACGAGGCATTTGCGATAAACGATCATAAACAGGTTGCGGATTATTATAGCCTGACTTTTTCAATTCAGGGAAATGCGCAACTCGTTGGACACTATACGTCTCGAGACGGAACAACAGGCAGGGTACCATTCCACCCTTGCGGGCCAAATTCGCACCGAACTCGAGGATAAGACTGGGATAATCCACCAACGACAGGTCGACCACAAGAAGAGGTTCCAGTCCATCATTGAGAAGGAGTTCAAGAACAAGCAGGCTCAAGAGGCTCACGTCAACAAGGCGCGTGAAAAGTACGAGCAGGATTGTGTTCGTATCAATTCCTACACGGCCCAGGCGTCACTCGTGCAAGGCAAGGATCTTGAGAAGATTAATCTCAAGCTGGAGCGGGCACAGACGACGGTTCAAGCGAACGAGCGCGACTTTGCGAACTTTGCCAAGGCACTGCAGGATACTGTGCAGCGCTGGGAGATGGACTGGAAGACCTTCTGTGATGCTTGCCAGGATTTGGAGGAACTTAGGATGGACTCCACGAAGGACATCATGTGGGCCTACGCGAACGCCGTGTCAACTGTGTGCGTGTCAGACGATGAGGTTAGTATCCTTGCCCCTGCTGAGCGAAATGGTGTTCTGATCTTTGCAAACTTATCAGTCCTGCGAGAAGATGCGAGTCGCACTGGAGCAGATGGAGACCGAGAAGGACATGGAGAACTTCGTACATGACTATGGTACCGGAAACCAAATACCAGATCCTCCCGCCTTCGTCAACTACAATACCCCTGACGCGATACCATCGTCATCGTCACGACCCACGTTCCGACAGGCCCATTTCATGCGGTCTTCGCAGCGCGAAATCATGCGGCAGAATTCCGTGCCCCAACCCGAAGAGTTCGAGACGCCTCAGACGAATGCTGCAGGTATCGGCGCAGGGGGTTCAAAACGAGACTCCCAACATGACCCCCCTCTTGCTCGACAGCCCAGCTCGAGGCGCGGGAGCAACGCGCCACCTCAGCAAGTACCCCAGACGAACGGTTACGCAGGCCATTCAAGTCCAGGACGGGGGCATACCCCTTCTCCATCTGGTCAAGGCCTCGCGAGGGCAGCTACTAGCGTGTCGCGCCCATCTTACAGGGTTCCTCCCCAAGATCCTCTTGCTGAACCTATTGACCCGAGGGCCGAGACGTACATCAAGGTTGGAACCAATGCCTACCGAGCGGATCCTAACAAGGACCCGCAAGTGCAAGGTGGAACGTATAACCGTTCCAACGCTTCCTCTCCTTCCAAGGCGATTACCCAAGGCGCCGTCGACCCCCTCGCAAAGCATATGCAGGATCTCCAGATGGCTGTGACCAGTTCTGGTAGCGTACGGCGCGGCAAATCGCTTCGCCGCCAGTCCTCCCCTGCAAATGCAAAGCCCGTCCAACAGACAACTCGCCACCACCCCAGTGCTAGCGAATCCGCTGGAGGCTCTTCCTCTCTCTCACCCCCGGGAACCATGTTCAACATTGCAAACGGCTCCTCCTCTCAAGTTGGGGCACCGCGGGATTACCACAATACCGCCGACCTCGTCGTTGGCGGGCCTCCCATGATAGCATCTCGCCCGTCCTCCCCGAACCCACCCACTGCTGCATTCATGGTCCCCAAACCCACTCCCTCCCCCTCCGGCTCCGAAATCATTCAAGAAGTGCTCACAGATTACCAGCAATCCCTTCCGGGCGAGCGCAAGTCCATCTCGCGGTCCACCAGCCCTGCTGGTCGGCCTGTAAACGCAAGCCAGAGTCAAGTTGCAGGAATGTCTTCTGGGCACTCACACAACCTCAGCCAAGCGCAGAATCTCGTGCGGCCACCAAGTGCTGTCGGTCATCCCGGTATCGGTGCGCATGGGTCTCGCAGTAACAGTCCACAGCCTCAGCAGACGATCTCGCGCGGTCCAAGCCCCGCACCTCAAAGCGTTCGTAGTAGGAACAGTCAGAATTATATCACTCCGCCGTCTGCGCCTGTCCTGCGTGCGCCCAGTCCGAACACGGTTGGAATTGCTCTAGATCCGAATGGCCACGTGTTGCATGATGACATGGCCCATCGGTATCAGCAGCAACATCAGCCGCCGCCGCAACAACAACAGCAACAGAGACAGCCCCAGCAGGCTCAATCGCAGTTTTCGCAGCACCAGTCCCAGGTTCAGCAGCCGCCCCCGCCGCCACCTCAACAACAGCCTCCGTCCCAACAACAGCAGCAGGCTCACCAGTTTGGGCAACGTCGCCAGAGCTATATTCCATCTCCCGCGCCTGCGCCAATCCAGCACTATGGAGTCACCCCGCCGCCGCCTGCGATGTATCAAGCCCCTCCGCCACAACAGGCCGCTGTTTCTCCTGCGCGTCCCACGTATGCAGCCCCTGCATCTGCACCCGTCGTTCAGCCACAGTATGCCGCGCCGCAGTCGCACTACCAAGCACCCCCGCCGCAGGCGATGACGCTGTACCAGCCTCAAGCACAGGCACAGGTGCAAGCGCAGGCTCCTCTGGGGTATCAGCAGCAGAATGGGATTCAACAACAGCAGGGCTATTATAGTACTCAGCAGCAGCAGCAGCAGGGATTGAGAACACCAGCGGCGTACCAGCAGTACGGTGGTGGGTTCCGCGGTCCTAGCCCTGTGGCGCAGAGAACGCCGTCACCGCAGCCGCCGCCGCAGATGCAAGGACAGGGACAAGGGCAGATGGTTGCGCCGCCGACGGGACAAACGACGGAAGAGGGACACGGGATCCTTTTCTACGGTATGTCTTCGGCCGAAATCTGAATGGAGTTGTCGTGTTGATGCTGACTTTGCTTCCGTTTTCTCTTTGCTGTCCGTGATGTAGTGAAAGCGCTGTACGACTATGCCGCGACTATCGATGAAGAGTTCGATTTCCAGGCTGGCGACATTATCGCGGTCACTGCCACACCCGAGGACGGATGGTGGAGTGGTGAGCTGCTCGACGAGGAACGCAGGCAAAGAGGCCGCCACGTCTTCCCCAGCAATTTCGTCTGTCTATTCTAGACTTGGAGCTTGAGGCTCAAGCAGCTCCTTGCCAGAACGCGTCTCTGTCCTTACGGCCGCCATGATCTAGCCAGATATCGGAGGTAGCTACCTCTATCTCATATCCTTTCGGCACGCCCATCTTTTTATCTTTTACGTTTTTACCTGACCAAGTTTCCCTCTTTTTTTGTCACTGGTTTTGTTTCATGACCTCACGACCCCGCTCACTACTTACGTGCTTCCTGTACATTTTACCTACTGAATGCTCCTCGACGCTCTTCCTCGTTGCTAGTTTTGATTTGCCGCATCCTCTGTAGCTCTGACACTGTGCTGTGCACGTCTGTATGAATGTACTACACCCTCTAGAACTTGAACTTTACATAGCTGCCTATTATCCTCCGGACTCCTAGCTGAGCTCCTCGAACGAGGTATTGACGTCGCAATTGAACTTCCTACGTTGCGGCCAAGGACCTCTACTTCGGGCTCCTCTCCGGCTCTGCTTCTCATTCATTTTGTGCCACCCTGAAGATGATGCGATAGAGGCGGAGATTTTAGCGCCTCGACTTTGACGGCTCTTATACTTTCCCGAGCTGAGGTTGAACGGACATATCAGGCCAACACGATGGCGGTTGAAGCCCTTGTTCTCCTACCACCATGTCGAGCTCGCCACTGCGCGATGCACGATACAATCCCCAGGCACAAACACGGACCTCAGGGAAGAAAACGCAAGATGGCCTTGAGATTTTGTTTTACGGTGCGCCTTTGATCGTCGATGGAATTTTTGGACCCAGGTGCTGATCTTGTGCTATCTTTATTTTGTGACTGGCTCTTGCTACTTCATCTTCTTCTCCGCACCTCTGGACCTTGGGCATCTCTATCCTTGATTCTCTCATGAAGTCAAAGCCATGTACGACTACGCAGCGACCTCCGAGGACGAGATGAACTTCGAGGAGGGGGACGTGATTGCCGTGACCTACGTTGCACCCGATGGATGGTGGAATGGCGAAATGGTGGACCAGAAGCGCAGGCAGCCAGGCCGGTACATATTCCCCTCCAACTTCGTTCGCGCGTTTGAGCGGGACCTCCCCGTCCCCGAGGATGTATTAGGTTCAGATCAGCCAGGAGAGATTTGGAGTGGCGAGAGTCCTGCTCCGGCCCCTCAGTCCTCCCCGCTTCTTGAAGTTAACCCGCAGCCTTTGAAGATAGCGAGCCGACAGCCCTCGAGTGCCTCCATTTCCAACGATGCAGGAGGGCGTTCTCCGACATCTCCTGATACCTCACGAGTCAATGTGGATGCGTTGCTAGCACGGATGGATGGCTCGTCAAAGACGATCGAGAATGTGAAAAGATTCTGGAAGGAACGGTACGGGGCTCCCACCACATGGTATATTCGCCGAATCCTCAACTTCAGACCAGTGCCGAAATCGAAGAGCAGTATGTCAAGCAATTGACGCGGTTGGCGCAATCAACACTCGGCGTGGACGAGTTACGGTAAGCCCCTTCTGCGAACGCGACTTCTAATTCAGTTTGAAAACATTTTCGACCGATGTAGGAGCGTACAAGCCGCCTTGGACGCGCTGCTCCGTGAGACGGGCAAGCATGTCGAGTTCCATGCCAACCTCGCCGTTCAAATTCGCGATCTCGAGGCGACGGCCGCTAATTTCCATGCGCAGGAGCTTGGTGCCAAAGAGACTCTTCAAGACAAGATCAACAAAGAGCTCAGGAGGTCTGGGTTACCGGAGCATCGGCGACAGCAGGCATGGGAGGGCTTCCGCGATGGCTGCTTGGGGATGGAGGAGGGGAGGATCGGATTCTTGAAGGAGAACATGTGGAGTTACGCCAATGCCGTGTCGGCGGTCTGCGTCTCGGACGATGAGGTGAGCATGCCTTTTATCCTGGGTCCTTTCCTCGAACCATTTCAAGGCTCACACCAGGAGCTCTTAGTCCTGTGAAAGAATTCGGCTTGCGCTGGATGACGTGGAACCCGTCGTTGAACGAGAGAATATTTTGATTGAAAGGGACCAACGTCCAAATGCTCTTGCTTCCTCCGCTGCCAGTCCTACTCTGGACGCAGTGAACGTGGCACCGTCTGCGTCCTCTCAGCCTACCCCTCAGACTCAGAGTGTACCACTAGGACAACCTACAGCCTTGAACGTGACGACGCATCTTACAACGTCCTCTCGCTCCTCACCTCATGCATCCCCTACCACCACGTCGTCAAAACCCAAACTGGCAATTCCCGCAGCAGATCCCGGAACCAGTCCAGCATCGTATTTCGTTCAATCGTCCGCACCGTACAATTCCCATGTTGCTGGTCAGTCTGGTCAGGTGCATCGTGACCCACAGCGTCTACACTCGCCCCATGAAAATCCATATAATGCGGCCTCGCCGGTAAGAACTCCGGTTGAGGCGACGCCACCGCTGCCTGAGGAGCGTCGCGTTTTGTTTTCCGGTGCGTGGTTGTGGAATACCTTATTTCACTCCCGCCGACTCAATTTCCTCTACATCTCCGGTTCTAGTTAAAGCCTTGTACGACTACACCGCAACCAGCGAAGAGGAGTTCGACTTTCAGGCCGGCGACATCATTGCAGTGACCGAGGCGCCGGACGATGGGTGGTGGACTGGCGAGCTACTCGACGAGGCGCGCAGACAAGAGGGTCGCAATGTATTCCCCAGCAACTTCGTCACTCTCTTCTGAGTAGCTTTCTGAATCTCATTAGGATTATCTTACAAGATCTAGATACCCCGGTTAACGGCGTTCTATGCATTATATTACCGTTTTTTTGGTATTTCAACAGCCTATATCTACGATCTTCCGCGTGGTTTTAGAAGATCATGCAAATAGCAGTTCATGAAGCATGCTGAGCGCTGGCATGTCGCAGTCGTCATGCGCACGGGGAGCCTGTGGCGCTTTTTGGCCGACTCAGTGATAAGACCCTTGGTAGATACTTAATCTTATCTAGATAGTTAACCGGCCCAATATCCGATTGCGACTCCGTCGCCTCTTCCGACAACTCCGTGCCACAAGTTCCTCTTCCGTCGTCCGCATCCGACGTTGGATACGCGACGGCACACAAGATCGGTTCGGCAAATTTTGCTCTTACTGACACCGAGTGGAATGAAGGCAGAGTTGAATGGCCTCACCAGCTAGGCTCCAGCTCCAGCTACTTACTTACGGGGAGCACATCAACAGCGAAGGCTTACGTCTGGATTCCTCTGTGATATGCAGTACGTCTTCTTCAACCACAAGTGATTTTAGATACCGATATCGTTGTTATTCATATCTATCCCGCGGTAGCTATTCAAATTTGCGAAAACGCAGTGATTAGTGGCTCTAATCATAGGCCCCTTTTAAAGCCAGCGCTTGCTTCTCTGTCCTCTAACTCTCTGCGATGAAGATACCCAGCATCCTGCGCCTCTCGACATGGTCTCTTGAGTCGGAGAGGGCCTCCAAGTTTGGGCCGTCTTCGGGGTGGAGTAATAAGGATATGGACCCAGTACCGGCGCCAGCAAGAACATGGACCACCTGGAACTACACGGCATACTGGATCTCGGATGCGACCCATGTGGCAATGTGGCAGTTCGCGAGTTCAATGCTGGCGATTGGCCTTACCTGGTGTGTCTATGTGTTTCCGATGCACAGTGAAATTATTGCCCGCTGACCACAATTTCCAGGCGACAGGCTTTGGCAGCTATTGCCGTCGGACATACGATCATCGCGGTAAGTACATTATGTCCTCTCCTGCTCTACACATATCCTCAAATGTTCTCCTGGGGCAGATCATCATCGTCTTGAACGGGACTGTCGGAGCGCGACTCAACATTGCGTTTCCTATCCTAAACCGCTCCTCCTTCGGTTTCTGGCTCAGCTATTTCACGGTTATCAGCAGAGTAGTCCTCGCAATGTTCTGGTTTGCTATTGCTGTAAGTTAATTGCCACATCTTCATCGAAAACTCATGAAATGCCCCAATAGACGTATATTGGTTCTGAATGCGTCTATCAAATGCTGAAAGCCATCTGGCCCTCCATCGCTCATCTCCCGAACTATCTTTCCGCCTCCTCACCCGTGACAACCGTTCGTAAGTACCATCTCATACTTCTCAAGTTCCAGTTTTCTCGACAATCTTTCCAGAGATGATGTGTTATTTCCTTTATTGGCTTCTACAATTTCCGCTTCTGCTTGTCCCGCCACAGAAGATCAGGCACTTCTTCACGGCGAAGTCTATCATTGTCCCTATCGCCTGGTTGGCCATCCTTATCTGGGCCATGGTCAAAGCCCCGGCACGCATTAGTCTGGCACCCAAACAGAAAGGGCTGAGCGGAAGTGCACTGGCGTGGGCGTGGCTCAGTTCACTGAACAGCAGCCTGGGTCTTTACGCTACGGTTTCCATTAACATTCCCGATTTTACGGTGCGGTCCAAGTTTCAGACACTAGACGCCGGATCTGACAGTTGAGCCTCTGAATAGAGATACGCGAAGAACGAGCGCGCGTACGTGAGATTAGTGCTGTCCTCGCTTTTAACTAATCAGCGTCTCACTTTGTCAGTCAATACATCCAGCTCATAGTCATCCCGGTGGCGTTTACCATGATGGGATTCATAGGTACGTGGCATGAGATCTTCCCACTCTTTAATCCATTTACACCTCTCACAGGTATAGCGGTGACATCCGCCGCCGAGCACATCTACAGAGAGGTCCTCTGGAATCCCCTCGACCTTGTCGACCGCTGGGATAGCCGAGCTGCGGCGTTCTTCGCTTCCTTCAGTTTCCTAATCGCAACCATAGGGAGCAATATTTCCGCCAACAGCATCAGTGCGGCGAACGACCTCATGGTGATGTTCCCGAAGTACATCAACATCAGGCGTGGTCAGATTATTTGTGCGTTTGTTGGAGGCTGGGCGCTGTGCCCTTGGGAAATTCTGGCTAGCGCTCCGGGGTTCTTGTCGTTCATGTCGGGGTATACTGTGTTTCTGGGCCCGTTTGCTGGAATGTAAGTATCGTCTTCTTCTGTCTCCTTCGTCCTGATTTATCTTCGCTCTCCAGCATGATCAGTGATGTAAGCCTTGGAAGTTCTGGTCTCCATCCCTTTACTTATCCTGGTTACGGCAGTATTGGCTCGTCCACCGCGGCAAAGTTGATGTTCCTGCAATGTATTTCCCCCATGGCAGATATCGTTACTGGAATGGCATCGTATGTCGACCGTACTTTTCAAGGTCAACCCGGGGGCACTAACAGCCTATTGAAATATCTAGAACTGGAGAGCCGCTGTCGCTCTTCTTTTCTCCGTCACGCCCACCTTGCCAGGTTTAATCGCGGACATCAACCATAAAATAAAGGTCGGAAATGCGGAGCATCTATTTGACGTTGCATGGCTTTATGGTGTATGTGTTCACATTAGACTTGTTCTCTCTTTTGACTGACCTCAGTGTTGAAGTTCTTCTCGGCCCTGACCATTTATTGGGCACTCTCGACGGCCTTTCCTGCCGAAGAGACCTACATGGATAATGCAATCCTCGCTGATGATTACACATCAGATTCCGACGGAGGCCTCTCGCCATCCACGAGCACTGAAAAAGTCCCTAGGAGCTTGGAGGAAGGGAAGGCTTAGCACTTGTATGCGTCATTAATACCTCTTCTCTGGATATAGTGCTCTGTGTTTTTTTTCATCCACACATTTCGCTAAATGTTTTTTCGGATGCTTTTTGCCCGCACCGGGGCCACGGCCATGCATGCATTCATGCCCTCCCTTCTCTTCTCAAAGCATCCATCCTCGATGGAGGCGTCAGCCTCAGGCGCGCCACACGGGTCAGTGGCAGAATGGGATAGGATAGGATGGATGGATGGATGGTGTACTGTAGCGTACACACAGACCTATATACTGCTACGCATGCGCGCACGGACCAGGCCTCGAGGGCACCACGATGCACGCCTGCATCGACACCCTTGCTCGCAAAATCCAAATGATTATCTGAGTTGTCGACCCTCCCAAGTGCGAGCTGCGGGAGGCAGTGTGTCTGGTGGCAACTTGGCCGCATGGTTGGGGTACTGAAACGATTTCATTCAGCTCGAATGTGGCGCTTAGAGTTCAGTTCTGCAAAGGACTCAGGGGCCTGGGAATTACGCTTTTTCCTCCTTAAACATACCTCCCCCCCCCCGACGTGGATAGACTCGAGGATCACAATTTTCGACTCGCCTGAGTACTCGAAGGTACATGTTCCTTCTCCTCCAACTGCAGAGTCCACATCCGCGGCAGGGTCTTGTTATCGTTTTCCCGCCTAAACATCAGCTCCGCGACGGGAAAGCAATGTATGTCGACTTTGGTAATGATCCGAGCTCGAGGGGAATGATGCTTCAACATGTGTCAGTTGCTCTTTTTTCTTCGCAAAGCAATCACTCATGCAACAGCCTTGTGTCCAACAGCAGGTCACCGTACATTGCTCCTGATGGGACGCTTACGGCACACCTGAAGGCTCGTCTTACGGGGCCACCACCGTGCTTGAGGCCTGTGGAGACATCTTATACCCTGCATCGGAAGGTGGCACGTTATCATGAGGTTTCAATGTATCTTTTTCCCCTCACGATTATACCTCACCGGGTGATCAAATCTCCAAGCGCTGTACAACCCCAAAGGATCCACATATAGCCAGTGCGCACACCGCATACTAACCTCAAACAAAGATCTTGGCATTCTTCAAAGATCACAGATGTGGGACCAACCTGAGCGACCTGCCGTGGACTCAGATCAGAGCGAGGATCCGAGAGCAATTTACTCGGGCCCCCTAGAACTCGGAGTCAACTTGGTGAATATGGGACGACGAGGACGGCAGTGGGAATCGAAGAACGACGATGGTTTGGCTGATTATTCTGCTCGAGATTACTTATGATATCTGCTTTAAAGGATGTACCAGGCAATGCGGGTCTGCAAGCGAAAGAATCTTACGATGGACGAGACGACGATGATGAATAAGGCGAGAGTTGCAGCGAGGACGGGATGAGGACGGGACAGACGACGGTAGAGGACAACGGAAAGATGGCGGTGGTGAAAGTCGAGTCAGAGAACATCCCGCATTACTGAGCTCGGGATTACACGATGGCACTGAGAACGGCATCCTAGGGTATCACTCGGCTTGAGACTCCTCAACGTAAGACTACTTTGGCGCAAAACAGTCGGTATATTGTTCTTCACCTGAGCTGCGAGGAGACTGCTACGGAACAATAACGACACGAGTGAGATCTCTGACAATGTCAAGATCAATACTGGAGTGCGACAAGAGAAAGATGGCAATGGGGTTCACGACGGAGAGGAATGGCGAGAGACGATGCCTGAGCATTGAATGATGGCGATGACCACGGCCAGTTTGAAGACTATGGTGTGGTGCATAAACGAATGTGCGGACGTACAGACGGAATGAGTCTGTGAAACGCAGATCGAGTTGATAACGCGCGGTGAGTTGGCAGTGAGCGCGGTGCCATCATCCATCGGACATCGGAAAGACGTGGGATTATTGATTACTGGTCGCAACTGGTGTATTGTCCCCCGATTGGATTTTATTGCTTGAATTAATTCCTGTTGCCTGAGCGCGGAATGATATCATTGGCAAGGATAAAGTAAAAGAACTTCAATTTTTCGGTCGAGTTTTGGTACAGGGGACTGGCTACACGATTATTCTGTATGTATATTTGGAATTTGTTGATATTAACATATTATGCGGGAACGAGCGTGAATCCAGTGCTGGCTGCCTCGGTAGCCACGTTGTTGATCAATGAATTGCCAGCGCCCAATCCGATGTACTGCTTGTTGGAAGCAGCGAGGATCGAGTAGACACCGGTGGCAGCGCCTTGCTTCTGGCGGACGATGAAGACCTCCCAAGCACTAGCCGTGGCACGAGCTGCGGAGAGCGCGAAGTTGCCTGAATCATCGGCTGTGACGAATTGGTTGGTGGAAATAGCCTGGATAGTGCCAGCATTGGGAGCGAACGCAAAGTTGAACTGAGCTGCCTGTGTCTGGTCGGTGGTGGAGGCGATGAGGTTAGGGAGAGAAGAGGTCGCGACGTAGGCGTTGTTCGTGGTAGACTGGATGTAGAAGTTGCCGATGGGGTTGCTAGGAGCAGATGTGCAAACGTTGGCAGCATTAGCACGGGTCGAGAGATAGTAAAGCTGGTTGCTGAAGGTGTTGCCGGAACCCCAGGTGGTGAGCGAAGTCGAGCGCTGTGCGGCAACGGCAGGGTTGGCCTGGGAGTAGGCGAGGTAGATGACGGACTTCCACGCATCGTCGATGGTGGGGTCGTTGAGTTCGCCCTGGGCATAGTCGTACACGGCCTGCACCCATGTTGCATCGTACATGTACTCGTTGATGGGTGTGACGGGAAGGATCTGGATGGCAGCGATCTGGACTTTCTCAGCACCCCAGAAGCTAGACAAGTGTGTGAGATGAGGTGGTTCATCTGAGCGCGGACGACGACTTACAGCCAAGCTCCGGCCTGGTAGTCCATGACGTTGCCGATCGTGACGAGGTTGCGCAAGCCCTGCTCGGGGTATGGTTGATCACGGTCATTGCCGTTGGCCCCGGGGTAGAGGTGCCAGTAGACCTGGGCAGCGTGCTGCTCGGTGGCGATCAACAGACGGGCGTAGTTCTTGATGTTGGCGTTACCAGTGACTTCAGCCCAAAGAAGGGCTCCGTAGTAGCCGTTGACGGCTTCACCGATAGACTCTTGGTCGCGAGGGCCAGCGCCGTTAGCGACACCAGAAGCTACAAAATAGGGATTGTCGGCGTGAAACAAGAAAGGAGAATGATTGGCACACACCCCATGAATGGCCAGCGAACCAGTCCCGGCAACGGGTGACTGTGAAGTGAGGATCACTGCTTGAGGGGTTGACGATGTCACGAAGGAACCAGTTTAATGTGCTTCGGTAGGTGTTCAACCATTCGGCATCGTATCTAACATGACCACGTTAGGAATGAGAAATCTAGCGGACGAGCAAATAAAATCGTACTTCGCGATAACAGCGCCAGCGGCAAGGAAGTATCCGTAGTGGAAGTGATGGTCGTTGTAGTATCCATTGCCGAAGTCGACCCAAACGTTGTTGTAGCCAGCTTTGTTGATGATACCACCCCAAGCAGTTTCATAGGCGGGTACGACGGCAGACGCGGAGTTGAACTGTCAAAAGAACTTCTCAGAACAAGTTGCATATAGAGACTGGAAGCAGTACGGACGAAAAAGAGGTACGAAGCCTTCAAATAGGTGACAACGGGGGTTATAAGGTCATTGCGACCGACGTGCTCTGCGATCAGACTTATAGAACGATTAGTGAGGTTCGGACATTGTGCCAAAGCCAGACTCACGCGAGACGAGACACGGCGCCAACATGTCCACCAAAGAAGTAGAAGTCTCCAGGTGGAGTGACGGCGGGGAGTTGAGCAATTTCATATTCAAGGCCGGCAATGAGAGACGCGGTGCAGGATGCATCTGGCGTGCGAGGAGCGTTCCATGTGATGGTCGAGAGGTCATAAAGCAAGTTCCAAACGTTTCCAATGGCAGGGTACATGTAGCCCTTGGTGGTCAGGTAGGAGAGGGACGTGGTGGGGGGATAGTTGGGCGATTGCAGCTTGAGACTGTCAAGGGAAATTATTTTCAATTCCAGCACTGTATATGTTCGAACAAGAGGACGTACCGGTGATGAGGCCAGGTGAGCATGAGGAGGTTGGCCGCGTTTCCAGTCACCGACC
>JABCKV010000286.1:0-14048 GCA_018282005.1 Asterophora parasitica | reverse complement strand
GCACTGCAGCGTAAGCTTGCGCTGATACAAGCCCATGATAGTATCATTGCGGCACGAGTAAAACAGACGCGCGATGCCAACCGTAAGCGTAGACTATGCCCGTTTGTCGTAAACGACCTTGTGTACATTTCTACTAAGAATATCGCTTTCCCTAAAGGATTCGCGCGCAAACTTGTACCCAAGTATATTGGGCTATACAAGATCTTAAAAGACTATGGTAACCAATCATTTCGAGTAGATCTACCTGCGCACTTGAAGCAGCGAGGAGTGCACGACACGTTTCATGCGTCGTTGCTGCGTGTACATATCCCAAATGATGATAGATTATTCCCCGGGCGCCTCGATACGCAATTAGGAAATCAGGACGACTCAGAAAATGAATGGGCCGTGGATGCCATAACTGGTCATACGGGGGCTCGTCAAGATGCGGTGTTTCAAGTCAGATGGCGCTCGGGCGACCTCACTTGGATGCCATATTATCAGATTACCCATCTGGACGCTTTAGCGAACTATTTCGACCTGTTGGGCATTACTAGGATCGAGGATCTGGCCGCTGGCACCACCAAGCCACCGACCGAGGACCCGCAAATTTTCATCAGTGCGATTGGACCGAACCTCGACTGCGTTGGGGATAAAAGGCTCTCAGTTCCTTCGCAACCCCCCTCATCCTTTTTCCCCAGCTCACATCCGACAAACATCAGCGCCACACTACCTCGAAACCCCTACCATACCATCATGACCAACAACCTCCCTACTTCCATTCCACCTCTCAAAACTCAGCAGCATAGTGGACTGCATCGCACCGGCCGTGAAGACTTCGTCCTGATCAACCCCGTTAACCAGCACTCTGCATATTATCACGCCATTACAATCTACTCGTATATTATCTACGACGTCAAACTCCGCAAAGCCGTTCTTCCCCTGACCGTTCCCGGTGGCTACGCTGAATTCGCTGCTGCCTTTAACCACGGTGATCACGGTTGCAACATTCGATTTGCAGTAAACTCGGACAGTCTCAGGGACCTGACTACGTCCCTTGCCCCTACTATCGCAGAGTTCCAGGTCCATCCCTCCCACATATTCCAACTTACCGTCGAAAAGGGCGGGCGTGTCCTTGATCGCCGCCGTGCGATGATCACCGACGATCTCTTGTGGGAGTCGGCCGCTAGCCAGTCTCGCCAGCGCGCTTTCCGCTCCCGAAAGAAAGCTGAGCGCCTCGAGAAGAAGGCATCAGCCCGCGCCCCTACCGGTACTCAACCCGGCAATAAAACCGCTTCCATTTTCGACCTCATGACCGCCTTACCTACCCCTACCCACACCGCGCCGGGTACCCCTGCCACGAACCTCAATCAACTCCCTTTCGGACTCATGTCCGATGCTACCGACTTCTTCTCCGCTGGAGATGTCGACGCCGATGGAGAAATCGACGCTGAGGCTTCCATGATTGCCTAAAAGGCAACAAAACAGACAAGCGATGCCGTACCAATCGCTGGAGGGCGTATGTAGCGAAACCCGTTACCATCACACCGTAACATCTTATCTTTTATCTTATCCTGTTGATCATGTGCTCCTCGAGCAACCACACTCCTTGATTTTATCCACCCCACTTTCCTTATATATCCCAGGCCTCTCGAAAACCTATATAAACCGTACCTACTCGTATGTAGAAGGGCAGAATCTCATCTCTTGAAACCGTCTGTCCTCACACTTGAGAACTCGTGTGCCGTTACAGTGATTCGTCACCCTAACGTCACAGTTGGCCTCTCCATCAGTAAGTCAGCTCTTTTCTGCATTGAAATCTGAGAGCCGTTTTCCACCATGGACATGTCTTTGGAGAGTAGTGTGGGATATGGGAATGTGTTTGCCAGTTTTTTCGAGGTGAGCAGCGGTGACCGTGTTGCAGATTGCATGGAGACCAAGAGGTTTTCCATTGTTGCCAGTGGGATTTTCCTGCTCTCGGGCCCAGTTCTTTGGCCTCATCCTGTAGTTGGTTCTTGACTCTGAGATCCCTCTGAGCCTTGTAGAGCTCAGAATGTGCGCTCTTCGTCATGTCTAAGCCTTTTTTTTTGCCCTTCATTTTTACTTACAGTACATACAAGTTACGTCGACGCTGGATACTAGAGAGCGGCGATGAACGATCAGGGGCACTATCCCAATTTGGCATATGTGATGTGACATGTACAATCAGCTCAGACCTCCATCCATCCAATCGTCCATTTCCTGACATCGGAGGGAAGAAACCTGCTGATCCTTTCGGTGAAAGGTGGACATCAGTAGGCTAAAACATAGCAGCCCTTCACTTTTGTACCATAACATCATTTTGTGCAGATCTTTGGACATTAAAATTCAGAAATTTCAAAAATTTCAAGTGATCAGCCAGTACAAGCAGATCCACGCACCCAGTCAAGGTAAGAGTCATGGTACAGGTAGCTACCTAGTATACCTTAACTGAGAAAAAAACTCCGAGACAATCGAGTGAGAGAGAGGAGGGCTATTGCCATTTGTATCAAGGAATGATTGCGTACCAAGGACTGGGGAATGACTGTATTACAAAAATTGCAGGTGGCAGGCAGCGAACGAGAGAACAACGCTACCCACAGCTGACTATCGCGGATAAGGAGAGGAGCAGACATTAGGCTTGAAGCTCCGCGGATACATTCAGCTGGGGAAGTAGAGTTCACTCGATGTTGGGGCTTAGAGGTAAAACGAGATGAAAGTGAGATAGGAGACTCAGATGTTCCCATAATATTCTTGTTGTGTCTCTCAGACGTTTAATCCATGATCTCAGAATATTCCCAGAACAATCCTCGCGGGCCTGCGCCACATCAAATGTGACAGCGTGATGCGACGACCGCAGATCTCCAGAATGAACTCATTAGCGGTGAAGCTAGCTTACATCGCGGAGAGAAGATATCATATATATAGTCAAAGAACAGAAACGCGAGATTACAACAGCAGCATTTTTCAAGCACAGTCATAAGACGAGCTTAATCGTCGCCAATCTTAGGTGCGAGATAGTACCGGATGTGGCCCTGGCCAAACTCGTATGACACCTATAGAGGAGAATCAACATGCATTAGACCAAGGCGAAGAAGGGACAAAGAGGAAACCTCACTAGAAGTGGCACGTCGTTGCTCATCATAAGTTGCACGCGATTACACAAGGTGGCGCTCTTGGAGAAGTTGACAAGGTATTTCAAAGAGAACGTGAGGGATACGTGGGCATTCATCTCGATGCGCACGCCGGGCTCTCCGTCTTCGTCATCAGAGTCTGCCTTCTTGCCTTTGCCCTTGCGCTTCGACGAAGAAGCGGTCTTCGCCTTTTTTGAGGGCTTATTGGAACTCGACGACTATTAGAATGTAACGTCAGCGCTTAGTGAAGAAGAAAAATGGGTTTGTAAACCTTCTTCCTCTTCTTGCCACTTTCTGAACCTTCGTCACCCTCGTCCTCGTCCTGCTCTTCCTCACCGTCCGAATTCGCTTTGAACTCCTCGTCCTCGTCCATGTCCACATCATCGTCCTCCGCAGCCTCCGTCTTCACACCTTTCTCCTTCTTGACCTTGCCATCCGGAGCCTCCTCGTCCTCGTCCTCCTCGTCAACATCCACCACCTCACCGTCACCATCCTCCTTCTTCAGCGACGTTACCTTCGACTGCGCGACTTTGCCGATCGCATCGCTCTGGCGAAGGAGTACGCTGCCGTTCGCTGCCTCTCCATCACTGGCGAATCGTATACCCTCTTTCGACACCTCAATGCGGACCGACTCGCCCAATAGGGAGAGGTCGCGTACGATACGTGTGAATTCAGAAGATGGCATCGTCACGCGCGCGTCGTATTCGGTGTCTGGGATGCCTAGCGTGTCCGAGTCGATATCCATGAGCTTCATGTCGTACTCGGCTATGCGGTCCGAGGCTGTAGCGCGCAACGTCGCGCCGTTAGCATGCAAAATTTTCACGCGCCGTCAAAGTGGAACGAACATTTAGCCTCATATACAAGGTTGAGAACATCGGCTTCGTCCGCAGCTTTAATAGTACACTCGTCGTCATCTTTGGCGCACTTGAGAACCTTTGTCAAACTGGTGAGGTTGACGCCGAGCGGCATGGGCCGATCGCAACGATAGCGCTTGAAGCCCGTGGCTTCGAGGAGCACAGAAACAAGCGCTACGTGAGAGTTGTCCATGGCCTGTAGTGTTATACCCTCCTCATTGCACTCAAAGTTGGCGTCGGTGACAAGCTCCTTGATAGCTGTTGCGCAGGATGAGTAGGTCTCATTTAGAGGCCTATTGAACCTTCTCACCGTCGAGCATCTTCTTGAGCGTTCCAGCTTCAGCGAGCTTAGCTTCCAACATGGTGACGACGCGTCGTGGTGAGGGATGGACGAAGAGCAAGAGCCTGAATTATGGACAAGGCGCGTGACGGTCACGCGTCAGTCCAAACATTAAAACGGAGTTTCAATTTGCGCTTTCACGTGACTTGAAAGACACTTTGGCCTCCTTTTCAACTTTCGGAAATGCCACCCATCCATTGCTCTTTCTCCACCGTCGCTGTCTCTGTCCCTACGCCACACTAGCATCTACTCATTGCTCTACATACCATTTTACGACCAGATTCTTTTGGAACTATTCATGACTACACTCCTAAGCCGCCATGGTAGTGATAGTGACATGGCCAACCACGCGTCCCGCGCTGCTATGCGCAAGCAGAGGCTCTTGGAAATGGAGAATGAGATGCGCCTCGAGGAGGCGGAGGCGCTCAAAATGACAGAGGTACGCGTTCTCCTGAGCTGACTTTTCGACTGGGGGTCCCTCCTAATCGCACTATGTCCCTGCAGGAACAACGTCAGATTTTATTTCGCTCGTTCACTTCGGTGAAAGTGGAATTCAGCGACCTCGATGGTCTTGCACGGAACGCAAATGGATCCCAACATATACCCCGTGCATGCGTTCCTCCTCCGAATCCGACTGTGCAGCTGCACCCTCCTGATCATGCTTTCGTAATTCTCACCAACGCCGACCTTGCCAATTTTGCCCCGCATGAAACTATCAGAGCTTCAGTAGGATCCCGACCAAAGCCACGGTCGAGCACCTCTTCGCCAGACCTCTCCGCCCGCGCGCGCCTATTCCCCGGCTCTTCACCGCCGCTGAAGCAATCGTCGCTTGCATTCACCCCCTCTTCTTACCTTTCTTCGTCGGCAGCAACTATAAAAGCCATTCTCAGCCGCAAAACCCCGCGCTCGCGTTCTCCTATCAGGGGTATCTTTCCTACCCCTTCAGGTGACGCGTACGAGTCCGACAGCGAACACACAGTCCGTGGTTCGGACTCTGACAACGAGGTCTCACCCCGTCCCAAGAAAGAGCGTAGGAAGAGCCGCAATGGGCGTGGTCATGCTGCGAGTGGCGCCGGACACATCGTCTCCCCAAACCTTGGCTCTCGTCCGCGTCTTGGGTCAGGCCCGGGCCTTGTTCGGCATGTATCTAAACCAGCGACCTCTCAGTCACGGAGGGATGCGTCGAAAGCAGCGGCCTTGAGAGTTACTGCTGCGGCTGGTTCCCATAGGGACGCGGTTTGCACTTCCCTTCTCCATTGAAAGCCGGGCCGGGAGCGGGAGTGAAGATACCGCGTCCCTCTGCAGATCCCCTCGCCTGAACTCGACGTACATCACGTACTCGCCCACGCCAGTCTCGTGATCATGTGCCCTTCTTCGTGCTCTGCGGAAAACTCGAACTCGCTGTCTGCGAATATACCCCGATCACCTGCATCTCTGCCTGCTGGAGCGGGTAAGGAGGCCAACTAATGCATACCAACCCCTGGGGAGTGCTTAGCCTGTTAGACTTAGGTCACTTTTCTCTTGGACTTGTCTCGTCTCGTCACAGCGCTCCAATTTTTAACACATATGTATACTTAAGAGTTGCTCGCATCGTTCTCCTTCCACTCATATCCACTATCCCTTCCGTCACTATCACATCCCAACCGTCCTTTCACGAATGCTACTTTACGAAGATTCCCACTAGTATCCTCTGCACCCCTCGAGTGCTGGAAGCTGCGTTATATTTTCACGCCCACGCACATCTATGATCCTCATCGTCTACTTATTTGTCATTATCGTCCTTTGCACTTGGTCGTCGTTGCTCTGTACTTCCTATCTTCCGGATTAACTACCGTGGATTAACTATCATCTGTAGAGATAATGAATGGCTTTGCCTGCTTTTCATTGGAACAGGTCGCCAGGCCCCTTCACATTGGACTATTATCCGACTACTTATAAGACTTGATAGATCCATCGCAGCTCATGGACGAATGTGGACGGTTCTGTGTAGGCCCTGGTCTCCTCATAACGCTACGACCACTTTGGCCCCATTTACGTAGGTCATCATGTGAATTTTTCCATCGTCATTTCACGCGGCTCTGTACATCGTAGGATTCGTCGCAGTCTTCACTTTTACACAACAGATCTTCGCCTTGCGTCCATTGTGTCTGTTATCTTGTCTTGAGAGAAGGCTTTGTGGTTGGGGCGTCCGGGGTGGTTTATGAAACAAGAAACGTTTAAAGGCGCGCGCCGAGGCCTGGGATGGATGGGTATATTGATATCAAGCATTTAAAGTCAGGAGTACTACCATGCCACCAGGCGACAACAATCCTTTCTCTCCTCATTCCTTTCTTTTTTCCTCCTCCTCACAAACGGCTTAGACACCCTCCCCTCGAACTTGGCTTCTGCCACTGCCTCAGCCCCTCATCGCCGCTTTTTCCCAGTCGCTCCTCCTCTTTCGAATCGCTGCCCTCACCTTCTTCGTAATCGTGTGGCTTTGGGTGTATGTGCGTGGTTTTGTGGTGGCTAGATTCCGTCTGATGAGGGGGGGCTTGCGATTGCTAAAACCAAAGCAAACCGATGTATTGTGAAGCCGACGTGTCATGGATGAGTCCGACTGTCCCCGGCGTGAAGGCGGGATTTACACATCGCGAAAACATGATTCATACCTATCATGCTCGACAAAGGTGTGAGCCCTCTGCGTTGCGCCACAAGTACGCATGTCCAATGACCGATTCAACTGCAGACGATTTTCTGATTACTTGCATGATATGGCTGCGGTGTGTAATCATTGCAATATTCATTGAAATTTCAGAGCTACATACATGAAATACAGCTATTTGGGACATGTTTATGCACTCCCTCAAAAGAGGCCAGAATAATGGTGAAGTCTGCAAGGACAGCGTTGTCAATTGACGAAGATGAATTACAATTCCAGAGAAATCAAAGGCCCTCAGACACAAACGTTGTCCGTCATCTAGGGTCGGACATATGCTTGTCATTGTCATAAAATCATCGTAGGGCGATGTGAAATATGGAATGATGAAGGGAGGGAAATATAGCTCACCTAAGACCTTCAACAAAAGAATCGTAGATGCAATCTCCTCGATCTGTCCATACGATAATCGGGTCAGCCCAACCAGCCCGAGGCATCAAGGACGCGAGAAGACGAAGGAAAGCTTCAGCGGGTGGTGTGTGCAAGCGTATGGCTCATTCGTGCGTCGCTAACGCATGTAGAGAATATCTTCACGAGCGACGTGGGTTGGAGAGATACTCACGTGACGATGATGCTCTGGACGAGACGTACGTTAGCTTTTGTGTTCGAATTTGCGTCAGGCAAAGAAAGGCTCAGTTGGTGATGCATGTTACGAGTGTGGATCATCGAATGAACGTCACCAACTCGGTGAATGGAATATATCATCATCGCGAAAAAGGTGAATATGAACACTCACTTGTGGTGTTTTGAGTCAGAGGATGATGGGTCAAGGAGAGTGGGAATTTTTTTGTAAATGTGCAGATAATTTAAGCTCCGCTTGAATGCGGAGATCAACTGTACAGTTTCTTCATATAAAGACCGGAGTCATTCAGCGACGCTGTGAGTCCTCGCGTTCTCCCCGTTTTTGCTTACTGGTGAGCATTTCATTTGCTTCTTTCAGTGAAGCCGTTCCCGACGGCTTGAGTGATGTTAAACTCAGTTCTGCTTCCGAACGAGAGCAATCAACCTCTTGTGGACACCCTTTTTTTTACCAAAATTCTTTCTGACCTTCTCCCATGCAATTTTCTTTCCTCGTGCTGACGCCACAGCCTTTTTCTCAAGGCAATGTTTCGACTTGTTGGTGGACAGACTTGGATTGGAGTGTTGGAGGACAGTCTATTGGCCAGCATGTGAGAAGCATCTATTCTTCTCTTTTTTCAAGACGAAAACCAAGTTCATCCATTCGTTGATCGCCGCGCTCACTTCTCGGATTAGTGGTCCCTTCCGCGCTGGTGGAAGTCGTGTGGGCTTCTCCCGTTCTGGGGCACGTCTACCGGGCCAGTTTTTCGTGTCAAGGCGTTGCAAAAGAAAATTACGGCTTCTCTGACTCTTCTGGGCTTTACAATTTTGGAATGCAATGTCACTCATGCCATCTTTCCACAGCTTATCGTATTCAGAGAGTCATTGCGGCTCCTTTGCTTGTACTGTTCAGTAGATTCAATATATGCACGTCCATTCAAAAGAAGTACTCTACCATATCCTGTAGGTAAAGTGATTTGCACACTCTGGGCCATGAAAAATTCCTTCTCCCCATCACGTGATCGATCGCGGCATAGGAGTCCAGGTCATCGTCGCCTGCAGTGTTGAACGTTCACGACGAAAAGCTTTGGATGAAAAGCGACCAGATGACCGTGGACACTGCGCCAGGCGATGACAAGACTATTTCAACCGTCTCAGAAGATCCACCAGTTTCAACCGAACCAGCGGCGATTTCACAGCATACGGAGGAGAAAACAGGAGCCCCAAACGATGCAGTGATTAGCGGGGGGGAGGTAATAAAGGAACAAACCCCCGTGGCTGCAGCCGACGAACCTCATGTGTCTTCCGAAACGATCCCTGAGCTACAGGTTCAACCAGACACACCCATGGCTTCAAGCACTGCTGGACTATCGAGGCCTTCCCAGCCTGGCTACACGCCGCTCGACAGACCCCTCAATGTCACCGACGCACTTAGCTACCTGGACGCGGTCAAGATGCAGTTCGCGGACCAGCCGAACGTCTACAACAACTTTTTGGACATCATGAAGGAGTTCAAGAACGAAAAGTGAGTCACCGGTTGCCTTGCGTTACCGCCATGCCTTGACTCTTTGTGCAGAATCGACACCCCGGGTGTCATCAAGCGTGTATCAGATCTGTTCAACGGCCACGGGGAGCTCATACAAGGCTTCAACACGTTTCTGCCGGTGGGCTATCGTATTGAGTGCTCAGTCGATGGCTACAATGCGGGGTACATCACCGTGACTACCCCGAACGGCACGACGATGCAGTCTACGAACAATGGGCCGGGGAGGGGCACGATTCACTGGTCGACTTCGGCGACACCGACGCGTATCCTAGAGCCGCCGCGCGGTGCGTGTTTTTATTGTGTCTTTCACACGTTCCTCATATTACACAAGAACCCCCGCCGCCGCCGCCTTCTCCAGATCCACACACGTATGCTGCGCCAGGCCAGGCCATCGAGCCAGCCGTGCAGTACGTGCAGAAGATCAAGCAGCGTTGCGATGCCGAGACGTACCGTCAGTTTCTGGACATCCTGTCGCAGTATCACTCCAAGCCTGATACAATCGATGAGGTAATCCTATCAACTCCAACGCAATCGCCGCTGACCGATTTCAGGAGGAAGTCTCCAGGCAGATTGCCATCCTGTTCAAGGACGCACCCGACTTGCGCTCGGACTTCAGGATATTCATGCCTGAGAGGAGCCAACAGAATCTCGACGATCCGAGCCTCGTGGGCCCCGGCGCGGGTACGAGGACGGGGACGCCTGATACCAAGGGGAAGCGGAAGCTGGACGCTGTCGCGAATGCCGCGAGCAGCTCGAATCTGCCGCAGAAGAGGAAGCGGAGGGAACGCGAGGTGATGCCTGTCCGCGCGACTCCGACCACAAGCAGCAAGGTGCGCTGGCTTTATTTATCTTCTATCTGTGTTCTCAGCGTTTTGCAGCAGGTAAAGAAACCCAAAAATGCTGTTGGCCAGGACTTGACACCGTCATCGTACGACAAGCATCTGTCGCCGACACGGCGTCCCGTGCAGATGCCCCCACCCCCGAGGGTGCCGCATCCTCAGGACACCTCGCAGTTCTTTGATAACGTCAGACGCGTGCTTGATAACCGGGAGACGTACAATGAGTTCCTCAAGGTCGTGAACCTCTTCACTCAGGACTTTATCGACACATCGCGGCTCGTCAAGGAGGCGCGCAATTATTTGGGCGACGGAGAGCTTTTGAAGCAATTTAAGGGTATCCTGGGGTGGGATGAGAGGAAGGAGCGCGAGAGTAACGAAAGAGATATTCACGTTCAGCCCGCACAGAGCTGGACGCGGCCTTCGGTCATCGGACTGGTGAATCGCCCTACCCAGGCGGACCTCAATGTGAAGTACGGGAGCTACCGCCGGTTACCAGCTGCAGTGGGTTTTTTCGTTCGTCGTGCGACAGTTTCTCACATCCTTTAGGAGGTCAACGTTACGTGCTCTGGGCGTGATGAGATGTGCCGGTCTGTACTGAACGACGACTGGGTCTCGCATCCTACATGGTCAAGTGAGGATTCGGGCTTCTCGGCGCACAAGAAGAACATCTACGAGGAGGCACTGCATCGGAGCGAAGAGGAGCGACACGAGTACGATTTCCACATTGAGGCGATAGTGCGCACCATCGCGATGCTCGAGCCTATCCACAACAAGATTGCACAGATGGGCCAGGACGACCGAGGTGCCTTTAAGCTAAAACCGAATTTGGGTGGAACGTGGAAGCCGATCCATACGCGTGTGGTGAAAAAGATTTATGGGCGCGAAGCAGGGCTGGATGTCATCCAGGCGATGCAGGATACGCCGACCGTCGCGCTCCCGGTGGTGCTGCAACGCCTGAAAGCCAAGGAGGAGGAGTGGAAGCGGGCGCAAAGGGAATGGAATAAGGTGTGGAGGGAGGTGGATGCGAGAAACTACACCAAAAGCTTGGACCACCAGGGCATTTTCTTCAAGAACGCCGACAAGAAGGCGATCACTGTCAAGTCGTTCGTCAGTCAAATCGAGGCGGCGAGGGAGGAGCAGATGGCGAAGCGGGCGTCGTTGATCGATCCGCTGTTTGCGAGGACACGGCCGAGGCATCAGTTGGAGTTCGTCGTGGACGACGTCACGGTCCTGCAGGATGTGCTGAAGCTGACATTCTCGTTCCTCGACCGGACGCAAGCCCAAATCAACTTTGCCGAACGGAAACGGATAGAGGGCTTCCTTCGCACCTTCGTTCCCCTGTTCTTCATGCTGGACCCCGTTGCTTTCAACTCCTGCTTCACGGTCGTCCAAGAAACATTCGATAGCGACATGAGCGACGACATGGGCAGCATCATGGACGACGGTGATGTATCTACCGGGAGCTCGCGCCGGCACCATCGTAAAGGCGCCAACGCACTCTCTTCTGGGGGTGACTTGCGGAAGAAACTGCTCAAGAGCGAACAGGCCAAGTCGACGAATAGGAAGACGCGGGCCCAGGAAGCAGCCTCGCCGGTGGTATCGCGATTGGCGTCGCCCGTGCTGGTTGAAGAGGATCAGCAGCGCGCTGATGCATCTGGAAATTACCGTCGTGCGTCGCGGAGGAATATTTTCTTCACCAACACCACGTTTTACGCATTACTTCGATTAATTGAGGCACGCATCCTAGCCTAGGGCCGCATTTCATTGACTAATAGGTGCTTTGTAGCTGCTCTACTCACGCCTGAGCTTGTTCAAGACGATCGGTGCCAGATTGGCGGCTGCCGGATCGCGTTCACATCCAATCGCTGCAGACCTTGCGCTACCGTCTGATATCGACTCAACGAATCTCGGCGACCGAGCTGCTGCTGCGGAGCATTACTATGACCTGTTCTTGGAATCCCTGGAGCGCCTGTTCGATAATGAGATTGAGCAACATGCCTTTGAGGACCAGATGAGGTTCATGTTTGGTACGAGGGTGCGCATTTTTCTTTCTTCCTCTGTATGCGCACATACCAACATGCCAAAAGGAGGCGTACAAGACTTTCACAATCGACAAAGTCATTGGTGCTATCATCAAACAGGTATAGTTTTCGGCACCACTCTCTATGCGAGGCTCACCCCACGCTTCAAGACGCAAGCTATTTTTGCAGATCCCAAGAGCCAAGACCTGCTGGAAATCCTTAAGAAGGAGAGAGCCCTCGTCTCTCCTACCACACAGGATCAGATTAACAGCAGACGAAACGCCGAGAAGGTCCTGGGACCGGACGAGAACTTGTTCCGTATCGATTGGGTACGTGTCTCCGTTAGCAATCGAAATGTTGTTACTGATTTTGTTGTAGTTGCCGGAGTCCCGGGCCATGACCATCCAGTTACTCGGCAAGGACGACTCGAGCTTCAACGACTCAGAGGTCTTGACGGGCAGGTGGCAGGCGTATATCGATTCTTTCGTCTCGGCATGTTCTTATGATTCCTTCCACTACCTCGCACTGATTGCGGTTTCTAGAATGACACAACCGGGGGTGTAACATCATCCAAGGTTAAACCTCCGTTCCTTCGCAGGTTTGTTGCTCTCGGCCGCCATATTGCAGGCCAGCATACTTATGAATCCGTGCCTCTTAGGAATCTGCCACCTGGCGTTCGCGACACACAACCGAATGTCCTCACTAAAGATGGACTTGAAATCAAGATATGCGTCCGAACATACCGATTATTTTTCGTTTCAAAGACTGAGGACTTCCTGTGGAAGATATCTACTGGGGAAGAGACGAGTACGGCTTTAGAGAACCTCCAAGCTCGGTCAAAGCTACGGCAGAAGTGGCTAGAGGACGTCCGAAAGGATGTATCATAGTTGGTTGGCAATTTATTTCTGGTTCTGTCCGTGTTTTGTTGTAATATCTTCCCTCTTGCCTCACTTTTCAAAGCTCTGTGTCGGATGTAAACAACCCGCAGAATACTGAACCCTGCCTGTCCCTGTCCTTGCTTTCCATACTGGGTGACTTCCCGTCAGCCTGCGGAATAGAAAATGGGCCATTTGAAATGCCTCTGAATCAAAGTCCGATGTTTATGGAGAAAATCTATTCCATCGAGCAAACCTTGAGCCATCGTGTTATTTTAATTTGGCAGACAGACCTCGAGGTGTGGTCTTTGCCAAAGTCTTTGCCTTCCTGCACGTTGACCTCAATTTATCCCTCAACCATACCCATTACTGAAGGTTGTGAGTTTGGGAAGTCGAAAGGAGGTCGAGAGCCCCGAATTGCTAGCCCAAAACTTGACAGGAGCAGAAACACACCCTGTGTCACACTGAAAACCAGCCTTATTCGATCTTTGGCAGTGCACCGCCAATCGTAATCGCTTTGTTGACTGGACCAGTCAGGCATGGAAATCCTCTGAAGTAGGGAATATCATTGACCAGGCAGTTTGCTCTACTGAACACCTTGTAGATTCAGAGATCCACACCAACCCCACCTGGATCACTGGCTCTGACCATAGGGCCATTGTCACAAAAATTCTGCTCACCACACCTGTTAAGAGGTCTCCTGCCTCTGACCAGCATCCCTTCATGCCCTCAATACCCCTACCCCTGCCGAGGATCAAATA
The DNA here is from genome assembly GCA_018282005.1 of Asterophora parasitica. Classification (NCBI taxonomy): domain Eukaryota; kingdom Fungi; phylum Basidiomycota; class Agaricomycetes; order Agaricales; family Lyophyllaceae; genus Asterophora; species Asterophora parasitica. The sequence continues at coordinate 428 of JABCKV010000286.1, read as the reverse complement.
CCCTACAAAGGATGACAAATGCAAATTCCAGCTCTTCCAGGAGACAGCCCATTGCTTCATTCAGTCAGACAAGGCCTTCACCAAGTCAGATATTGTTGACAACAATTCCTACCTTGCTCGGTATGCCAAACTGACCTCCCTGATAACTAGGGTATGGCAAGGGTAGGGGTAACCCGCAAGGGTTGGGTACCCATACCCTCAGGGGTATGGGTACGGGTTATGATTTGGCAACCCACCACCCGCAGTACCCCTCATCATGATCGATTGAGAAATTGGGCTATACAGTTGTCCTAAGCCACAAGGTACAAAACTACAAAACAGAGCTAGATACATGTTAGGGCATGCTTTGTTCTGCTAAGGATTTACTAGGATACCCAAACCGTAAGAGCCAGACCTCTCAGAGACTTAGAAGAGAGCAGAGCAGAGTT
>JABCKV010000284.1:0-20766 GCA_018282005.1 Asterophora parasitica | reverse complement strand
ATCACTGTCCAATAAAAATCTGCGGACATGAGTGTTGAGATAACATCATTTATAAGGTAGATATCTTACTCAGAGCCAGCTATCTTGAGAGTCGACACCGGGAAACTAAAAGGAAGCTGACGCGAACATCAGCGAAAGTGGGGGGGACGCGTACTAAAAGACAGCAGACAGTACCTCCTGAGGGAAAAATTCATAATCGTACATCGCAGGAATACCAGGAATCTGGATCAAAATTCCATCTGTATGCCTATACAACTAAACGACAAAACAGGGCACGGGTGAGTAAAAAATTACAACGAAAAAAATGCATATTCATACCTGCTCGCCAACCTCGAGCGCCGGTTTGCCTGTACGAGCCGCCTCTGCTGCAACTTTCCCCCCGAAGTCACCAGAGCCGCCTATGGACTCGGGACCCCAGTTACGAATGAAGGTAGATGCTCCACCAGTCACCCAGGCGAGTACGGGTACAGTGCGACCTGTCAGGGCACGGGTCGCGTGAAGCTGCGGAATACCAAAGAACTAAAATAACGGACGCCGGGTCATCAAAAAATCAAGAACGGCGTGGAATTAATACGTACGTCGAGGATTATGGCGGTGGGGGCAATTGCAGCTTCAAACACGGTACCTGTCGTGGCGCACGTAATCGATTTCGCCTGGACGAGGACTTCGTATGCAGGCGCGTACGATGCCGCGAACTCTCCGATGACCGCCAAGGGATTCGACGCATCTACTGACTTGACCGTCGATAATAGTCTAAAATAATAATAAAGGACACACGGCTATCAGCGCTATGATAGCATATAGAGATGCGGGGACTTGCCTGATGCGCTGAAGAGCCGGAGAGCCAGTCTCAAGTTGGCGGTCAATCTCGAAACGCAGCTTCTCAAGATGGATCGATGTAGTGAGGATCGTCAGCAAGACTGTGTCGCTCTCAGTGACGAGACGCGCCCCCAATGCGGCCAGAGGCCTGGCATGACCTGGATAATGGATCAGCTCGACGCATGTCGGATTCAAGTCTTGAGATGGCATACCCCATGCTGGCAAGGCCACAAGGAGGAGATGTGATGGGTTGGATGGTGCCATAGTTCTTGGATTGCGAGGACACTGGCGAAGCTTTTAAGTAGAGTCTTAGTCTAAGATTAGTCAATGGGTTCCATGGGGATATCGTTGCTGGTCCCATTGGAGGATGTTGGGATCATCGATGCAGCGAATGGACAGATCGTGGTGATCCTGTAGAGCCAGTATAAGTCTAGCGCTGTCTAGCGTGTCGAATACACAGTAATCCTGGACTAGAATGAGTAATTCAGATGTGTCAGCCTTTGTGTGTTGCTGGCAAGAGTTGAGATTACGGCGTTGGTGGCGGGTCGAGCCTCCCAGAGGCGAGTACTCATAAAGCTTGCCTGATGGGAACTGCGCGCGACGCCTTGATCATGATGCAATGAGGATGGGTAGCAGATCTTTCAGTAAGTAGTGACCACCCTTTGCAGCCAAGGCGATCTGTTCATCAAGGATCAGGTCCACTGCAAGTAGAGCAACAAAGGTGCAGTGTCAACGAAAAGGCACAGTTCTAGTATGTACTACGCGATTCGCAGACGTTGTTGACTCGGAGTCTGTCGGAGCGCCTGATGTCAACGACTGACCAGATCAAGGTTCTTTCAACAGTAGCACCAGTGTAGCAGTTTGGTTGGCGGATTCTTCAACGTAGTGAACATCTGCTGACTTTGTTCTCAGCCCACACCAGTATTACTTTCCACGATGTCGATGAGATAACGAAGTTCCGAGGCGTGTAGGGGCGTCGACTTCTGTAACTGTTGGACTTCTGCATGAAGGGGAACCAGTGAAGGCCAGTGTGACTCGGAGACCGTGACAACTGTGACTAGCTGCGACTTCACGGACCACTCTAGGTCGGCCACCGTCCACGCCAGCACCTCCTCACACTCCCACTCTCCTAGGAATCGGGTTCTGTGCGCCGACCATGTTCGCCCCCATTTTCGCTCTCAGTCCGCGAAATGATCCGAGTCTGTAACATTTACATGTCTCGTCTATTCCAAAGGCCTGAGGCAGACGCGGAATTTACTTGAACCTGCCCAAGTTTAGGATATCCTACTTTGGCATCTGTTCGACTCTATTCGATCCAATCGGAGGTCCCGAGCCCTTAGCTGCGCTGGGCGTTATCGCGGGAGAGTAATTCACAGGCAACAAGGGGACCGAGTCAGAGCCCGTCTCTGAGAGGCAGAGCTCGCAACAGGTCCTTGAGCCAAAGAAAGAGCTGTCGGTTATTGGAGACGCGTAGGCGCAGGGTCTGAGCGTGGATGTCAATGGTGCGCCATGGCGCGGGTGTTCATTGAAGACCCGTACGAAGCTGTAATTATCATCTATGGGCTCATGCCTGGACGCAAGTACGATGTTAACTCGTCCAGGATGAGCGCAACGGCAATGCTCGTAAAGAGTAGAGTTGGAGCTCGCTACATCAACACTACTTACATACATTTGTTGCGATCAAAAATATTTGGCTACATATCATTGCCTTCTGCTTACGGCACTTCTTTCTTCCAAGTATACCCTCAGGACCAGTCGCAAGCGCCTAAGGAGTCGATGACTAGTTCTTCTAGTTCGGCACGAAGTCCTACTGTGACACAGTCATTATCAGGCAGGGGCTCACAGGCATCGACGGAAGCGTCACAATCAGCAAGCAAGCCAGCAGACTGTGAGCTCTGATCGCTCTTCACCTCGTAGCTTTCGGCCACCATTCATCGGGCTTTTGTGCAGATGTTTATTTCGATAGGACTACTGCTGGGTTCACCGATGACGCTGTTCCGCGCGCGAAGGCCGCCCAGTTAAAACTAGAGCACTATTACAAGGTCGCAGTGGACTCTGCTATCGAACGGAACACGAGGTAGCTTGGTTCCTACCTGGCTTCGAGGCGCCCTTCTGAATCTCCTGTGATAGACGCGTCGAGCTTGAGCGTCGTCTTCAGACGGAGACGACGATGTCAGACGAGCGGAAGCAAAGGCAGCTGCAGCAGCTTGGGAGGAAAGAGTCCACGTTTCTTCGTCTGCGACGGACGAAGCTGGGGTTAGACGACTTCCGGACAGTGAAAGTCATTGGGAAAGGAGCATTTGGAGAGGTACGTATCGTCGTGCTACGTGTCAAATTGCTTATTGACGGTGTATCAAGGTCCGGCTGGTGCAGAAAATCGACACCGGCAAGATCTACGCCATGAAAACCCTCAAGAAGGACGAGATGTTGAAGAAAGACCAGGTACGCGCCAATCAACCTCCTGACGGCCGTTTGACTTAGCGGTGACTCCCAGTTGGCTCATGTACGAGCTGAACGTGATGTTCTCGCGGAATCAGACTCCCACTGGGTCGTTCAGCTTTTCTACTCATTCCAGGATCCCTCTTACCTGTACCTCATCATGGAATTCCTTCCCGGTGGCGATCTCATGACAATGCTCATTAAATACGACACGTTTTCAGAGGACGTGACAAGGTTTTATATCGCGGAGTGTGTGCTCGCTATAGAGGCTGTTCATAAGCTGGGATTCATCCATCGGTGAGCACACTTAAATTGCTTTTTTGGGACGCGCCTGATTCGCAATGAAGCGATATCAAACCCGACAACATTTTAATGTCAGTCCCTTCTCTTCATCCTTTATCGTGGCTGCTCAAACCCCCTTCACAGAGATAAGGAGGGGCACATAAAGCTCAGTGACTTCGGTCTTTCAACTGGATTCCAGAAGAAACACGACTCAAGCTATTATCAACGACTCCTCGACCCAACCCACGCAGCCACGTCTCCGACGACCATAGCACAGTCGCAAAGAAATAGCGTCATGGTCAATTCCATCAATCTCACCATGTCCAACAAAGACCAAATAGCGACCTGGAAAGCTAACCGTCGAAAACTTGTACGTCATGCTGCGATTGGTGGTGCTTATTCGCGTGTTAAATTCAGCTATGTAGGCATACTCGACAGTAGGAACGCCTGACTACATTGCGCCTGAAATATTCCTTCAGAAGGGATACGGGAAGGAGTGCGACTGGTGGTCCCTCGGTGCTATCATGTTCGAGTGCTTGGTCGGATACCCACCTTTTTGCTCGGACTCTACACACGAAACATACCAGAAGATCATGCAATGGCCCCATTACCTCCTTTTCCCTGACGACGTGCACTTGAGCCGGGAGTCTGAAGACTTAATCAGACGGTATGTTACATAAAATCGTTCGCAAGCATCCATCCTCATTTTCTCTTTCCAGCTTGATCACATCAGCAGATCGGCGACTGACCGTCGAACAAATCAGGAAACACCCATTTTTCTATGGCGTGGACTGGGAAACAATCCGACGTATCGACGCGCCTTTCGTTCCTCATCTGCGGTCTATCACTGATACCTCATACTTCCCGACGGAGGAAATAGACCAAGCGGACGAGTCAAGGCCTGCAGACTCTAATGAGGTTAGCAAGGATCTGGCATTCTTGGGGTGAGCACAATTTCAAGCTCAGGTTGTCGACATTGGCTAATGTGGCAACAGATACACTTTCAAACGGTTTGCCCTTTCTTAAAATTGTCGCACGTCTTGACACTTCGGACCTTTCCATGTACACTAAGCACCACTGGGATAATGAATACCAGGAATTCCTCGAAGAGTTGTAGTAAACCTTGAGTAAACGACTCTTGAGAGCGGAGATAAGATTAGATGTCCACGTGGGACTGTGATGCATGATCGAGAAAAGAGTTGCTGAAAATCATCTGCGCGCGACTGTTGTTGTTGCTTCTAGAATGTCCAAATCGACGGCCTTTGCTGGCTCATGGGCCTCTCTGCCGGAACCCCTCACACCGTGGATGTGTGTGAGCTTTTTCGTCAACCAGATTTGCCCGGACTAACACTGTATTACCCAGTCTCGATGTCATTCAATCCATGGGGCACACACACATGACACCTGTGCAGGCCTCCACAATTCCACTTTTTATGAAGAATAAAGACGTCGTCGTCGAGGCCGTGACTGGCTCTGGAAAGACTCTGGCCTTCGTCATTCCCATACTGGAACGGCTGATTCGGAGGGAACACAAACTACGGAAGAACGGGATCGGGGCCTTGATAATTAGTCCTACACGGTACGCCAATTTTACGAGAGATATTTCACTCAATGCTGATCTTGTAACAGGGAGCTAGCAACACAAATTCATTCAGTATTCTCTCTATTCCTATCCGCACAGCCCGAAGAAAGCGACGCCGCTTCCTCCTCGTCCTCTAATGATGCCAGCCATCCACCCCCACTGTTACTGATTTCCTCGACCGATTCGTCTCCAGCCCAGGACATCAAGCGATTCACTGAAACCGAAGCAGATATCGTTATTGGAACCCCAGGCCGAATTGAAGAGTTCTTGCTTGGAAAAGGCAAAGGAGTTGTCAACGTTCGGGAGTTGGAGGTCCTTGTGCTAGACGAAGCCGATCGGTGTGTTTGACCCCTGCGACTTCGGCCTTTCATTCTTCCAACCTGACGCTAGGATATAGTCTGCTTGACCTTGGATTCCAGCAAGCGTTAACTCGCATACTCACTCATCTTCCTAAACAGCGTCGAACAGGGCTGTCCAGCGCAACTATGACCGACGCCGATGCGATTTCTGAGCTTGTTCGCGTTAGCCTACGAAATCCCGCGCGGATTGTCGTCAAAGTCCAGGCAAAGAAGATCAAGGGTAGCACAAAGGGAGAGCTCATCGAGGAAAGGAGAATACCAGCCAAGTGAGTTTCTATGCGCCTCTGACCGCAATTGCTCAGAAGCATCCGTTTTCAGTCTCGAGAACTTTTACCTGAAGTGCCGCGCGTCAGAGAAGACAGTGCAGCTCTCCCGTATCATATCCCATGAGATCACCAAGAGCCAATCCTCGCAATTTATAGTCTACTTCGCCACATGCGCGTGTGTGGACTATTTCTACAAAGTGGGCCCTTGATTCTCCTTCTACGTGCACTATTGTTGCTAACTTATGCTCTAGGTTCTTCCCAGTGTGCTCCCGCGTTCGGTGACTCTATATTCGCTTCATGGAAATCTCCCTCCGGCGTCTCGAACACGAACCCTTGCTGCATTTTCTTCAGCTCTCTCCACCCCTTCCTCGCCCTCCGTCCTACTCGCCACAGACGTCGCTGCCCGTGGCCTAGATTTACCACATGTGGACGTTGTCATCCAATTTGATCCACCTTCTGACCCGAAGGCCTTCTCACATCGATGCGGTCGAACTGCCAGGGCCGGAAGAAGTGGACGGGCTTGGGTCCTCCTGGTAGGACGAGAAGAAGAATATGTCGGTCAGTCCATTCTTTTTTCCTAATCCAATAAGCGTTCAAACCATCCTTTAGATTTCATGTCCATTCGAAAAATCCCCTTGAAGGAGAGGGCGTACTTGATCGATGGAGATGTACCGATGTCCAGTGCAGAGGAGCTCCCTGAAGACACACAAGCCTGGGACTACGTACAACGTATTCGCAAAACGCTTTTGACCGACCGCGGCATCCACGACCAGGTCAGTGCACTTTCTTTACCCATGCAACTTGACCTTGAACCTTGAATGGCGTACCTTTTCTTAGGCGGCGAAAGCCTTTGTATCCTTCGTCCGTGCATATTCAAAGCACGAGGCCTCGTACATATTCCGGATAAAAGACCTCGACCTTGTCGGTGTGGCAAAGAGCTTTGGGCTCCTACGATTACCACGTATGCCAGAGCTGAAGGATATCGATCGAGAGGGGTGGGAGGATGACGATGTCGATGTAAGTTCCCATTTATTGTTTATCGGACAGAGTGCTCACTCTTCCGCGGTGACAGTGGGATGCCTTTGCCTACGCGGACAAAGCTCAGGAAGCGAAAAGGGTTGCTGCTGGAGCTGCTGAGGCAACGAAGCGCGAAGACGAGAAGGAAAAAAGAAGGGCAGCACGCGCTGAGCAGAAAAAAGCCAATTCCGCGTGGAGTGTGCAGGCGCAGAAGAAGGAAGATAAGGAACTGAGGAAGGAAAAGAGAAGCCGGAAAAGAAAATGGTTGAAGGCACAGGCTGCGTCTACAACTGCGGGTGACACTCAGATGAAGAACGAGGAGAAGGAGGAAAGTGCAGGTAACGACGACGGAGACGACTGGGAGGAGTTGGCACGCGAGGAGAGAATGGCGAAGAAGGTGAAGAGAGGAGACGTCAAGCAGAAGGCGTTTGACGCCGAGTTTGGTATTGATCTATAGAGTCGTTTTTGCATTCTTACATGGAAGGCTCGATCTTTTTGACAAAAATCCAAAAGCAGCGAGGGGGCGGCACATACATTGATATAAAATCCTAATCGTGAATTATGTAGAGTACTGTACATTGATAAGTGGAGTATTGATAGTGAGCACAGTCCGTGTGTGGCGTAACGTTTGCTCATCGTGATCGAGAGGCAGGAGCAGTGTTGTTACCTTGCTGTTGTCGTGGCTGCAGCAGAGGACGCATCTACCATGTGTGGTTAGCTCAACCACGCAAAACAAGAGGCAGAAGTCTCAAAAACACACCATCTCGACAAAGACGGGCAACAGCTGGGGAATATGCTCCAGATTGGGCGGATGTAGGACCTGAGCTGCCTTTTTCTTCTTCTTTGGACGTGGTGGCGAATCGTGACTTTGCGTGGATGAACCGCTATGCCTGGAGGAGGAATCGAAAGTGTTCCTCGACGACACATCATGACTACGTCGAGGTGGCGCCTCATGAGGTAGATGGCCACCTTGTGGCAACAATCCGCGGCTAAACTTGTTTGAAGAATCGAAGCTAAGTTTCGAAGGTGTCGTCGGTGTATGCGGCACCTCATTAAAAGAACGAGAGGTGGTGGTACCAGGAAGAGGTTTAGACGCCAAATCCGCCGTGACGCTGTTCGGCCTGGGAGGGACCGGCGGGAGGTCCGCGCTGCGGCGTTTGAGTAGGGATGCGGTGCTCTTGAGGGAAAGCGTCCGTTTGCGGGGTGTGGGTTCAGGATCAGGAGGAGGAGGAGTGCGCTGGATGTTAAGGGTATTTGAACGTCTGGGTGGCACGTCACGGGGAGGCGGTGCATCATCCTCGCTGCTTTCCTCTTCCGAGCTGGTACTTCCAGACTCTCCTGACTCGTACTCACTTGAGTCATCATCTTCACCCTCGTCGCTCGAATCGTCGTCAGTCTCCTCTGCCGCCAGATCATCCACGCCACCCTGGATCAACTCGCCAAAGTCAATCTCGCCAACGACACCATTGACAAGCTCCTGCGTAGCTAGGTCTTCAACGTCAGCATCGCCTCCCCTCTCCTGGATCCTCCCGAATCGCCGACGAAGCTTCGCCTCATAGGCGACCTTGAGTTTGTAGTGATAGAGAGCAACCTTGTCTACTTCCGCGATGATGTCCTCACGAGCTTTACCTGCGTGTGGGAGGAGGAACTCAAGACTGAGGACAGGGCCCAATCCTTCCCGTACGACGGTAAGGAAAAGCTCGATCCATTTCATGAGGCCGTCGAAGAGGTTTTCGCCCTTCGAATGGACTTTGTGTACGAAGAGGTAGAAAGATTGTTCATGGCGTTGAATGAGGTCGATGAATGCCTGCACGGTCCTGTGGGGATCCTCTTGACTCACTGTCAAGTATGGTGAGTTGGTGATTCGTAATCTCATCTGTGTGCAACGACTAACGCTCTTCGACACACTCGACAGTCTTGATGAGATCATTGATAAAATTTTGCAGATCGCCGAGCGAATCCGCGATGCTGGCGGCTCGGTATACTTGCGCTAGTGGCGTATAAAATATCGTAATGATGTCCTTGAGGAGATCTGCGGTGAAGCCCTGGCGGCTCGGTATACTTGCGCTAGTGGCGTATAAAATATCGTAATGATGTCCTTGAGGAGATCTGCGGTGAAGCCCTAGAGAAAAGAATCCCATCAGCCAAATTAGACTGACCAGGTACCAGGAAAGCGCGGACCTCGAAGATCAGCGCAATCAACTGTTCGCGGTCGCGCAATTTTGAATACAGGTGTGTTAACATCTTGAGATCCTCGAGCAGCCACGCGTCTTCGTTCTGAGGGCCATCGTCGTCGTCAGAGTCAGCCAGGGTAGCGCGATGCTTCATGTATGCGTGATGCGCGCGATGTGCCTTGGCAAGGCGGTGCATCTGCCCTCTTGATAGTACGGGCTCATCGGGAGCGCGGAGAACAACCGTCAGGAGGTTCATGCCTTCAGCGGCTATATGGGATATATTAGCGTTGTAAGACATGAAACGCGATCGGCCACAAACCTGCATCAGCTTTGTACATGTCTTGTATCTCCCGTGGCGCGTACACGAACTGACGGATCTTCGCAGACATTACTAGGTCATCGACTTTATCCTTAACAGCTTCGATTTCAGCTTCCAAGGCCTTCACTTCTTCGGTTAACGAGCTTGTGAACATCCTATTATTCTGGGGTTAAGGTAAATGCGTATAAAAATAGAGGAAGCGCCTGCCTTTGTAGTAGGCTTCGGCCACCAAATGGTTGAGCAAGGAAAAGATCCAAAACGCCTGGAACCACATCGGTATAGAATCATTAAGTGCTCGACAATGAACGCACCTCGTATCATGGCAATAGGATTACTGATTTTTAGCGTGGTTTTGAGTATAAAGTATGGCATCAGGCCATGAATCCTCTTCAGGCTCGCGAAAGTCTCGGAAGAGTTGTCCGACGCCACAAATTGGTGAAATACGGTTGAAGCTAAGCTGATTAACAGGACATGAGAGCAGGAAATCCTAGAGAACGGGGAGAATGGCGTACGATATACGAGCCCATTCCAAGACAGCTCTATAGTTTGCTGGAAGTCCATTAACATTAGGTGTGACCTTGATGGTGGCAAATATATGCGTCAATCCATCTGCAGGACGCGGTGGTTTCAGAAAACATTCAACAGTGTTGGGGGGAAACGTTACCTTTGCCCATCACGTCACCCTTAACGCTCTTCACGGCTTCACGCAATCCCTCCACGCGACTAGCGATCTCTTTCGCAAACCGCTTTCTTCCGTCCTCTCGGACATGATCGGCTTCCTCCCTCCGCTGCGCGTCCTCCAATTCCGCTTGCGTTAGATTTACCGGACCAGAGAGAAGGAACGATCTAAGCACGGGTGAGGACGCGACGGAAGAGGAGAGGAGGGAGTGTAGGTATGATCGGAGGGTCAGTCTGTTTTTCTCGCGTGCAAGACGCGAGGTCGCCAAGCCCGTCTGGGAGGGCGACTGCGGAATGTCACCATATGGATCATCATCCCATGAGGCGTTCGGCGAGGGACTGGGCGCGCTGACGACGGCTGTTCGATCCTTCGCTGGTGGAGGTCGAATTTGTTCGTTGGGGTGAGCTTTTTGCAACTGAAGGGAAGTTCAATGCCATGAACAAAGTCAGAGTAGGAAAACATACCTCGTGGGCCAAAGTCCTAAAGTCGCCATATCTTCTCGACACGAGCACGTCCGCGTAGTTTGATCGTCGTGTCCGTACAATGAATTCCTGGGGAAATATGTTGGTAGTGCGGACAGTGCTGTGGTCATTTTCAGCCTACCTCATGAACACGACTGCGCATGCGGCCCTTGTCAACAACCGTCTTAACTCCAATGACATTGACCTCGAAGACGATCTTTGTCTTAGATACCTTGGCCATCCTCTTCTTTGCCAGAGCTTCAAGGCGATCCAAGTCGGATTGGTGCAAGCGCACAATTTGCTCGGGTTCTACGAGCTTTGTGGCAGCGCCCACGAACATGGCAAGGTTGCGCTCGACGCGTGCCATAAGCTTCTTGCGCGTGGCCTGTTCCGAGGTACCGTCACCTTTATCATCGTCGTCCAGAACCGAAGTCGGTGACAGGTTTCTGGAGAGTGCAGAGGAGACGAAGGGCTGGAGCTTGTCTGAGTAGAAGTTCTTGGGCGCGGTAGCCATGAACGGGAAGGTGAGGACAAACTGGCGAAAGATGTAGCGGAGAAATGGGAGGTCGAGGTACGGGTTTGCATCTCTCGGAGGTGGAGAGAATGGTGGGCCCAGGAAGGAGAGAGTATTCGTATTTGTGGGCGAGTGGGTGGTGATCGCGTCGATTTCATATCTGAATTGGAGCTGCACCAGAGATTTCTTGAGATAGTGAGCGCGTATCGGTGTTAAATCAACAGCAGGCTGTGGCGCGTCGGGTGAAGGAGGCTGCTCTTGGGGAGACGAGAACACATCTTCGTCGTCGTCGCCATCGTCGTTGGCGAGAGGCTCATCGCTGCCGGTGACAAGAGTCGGTAATGGTGGAATGGACCGGGTGGGGCGTTTGGGCCTGTTGGGGTTGAACAGCGGCGATACAGGTGAGCTGGGCGTCGACGACATGGAAGGGGGCGAGCTCAGCTCGTCGTGACTGTTGTCGTGGGCGTCGTGGACGAGATGTTGGCTGATGGCCACCACTGCGGATTTGAGACGAACGCATACGTTACGCCGCTGAGATAAGACGATCTGATCCATGTCCTTATTTGGCGATCGGAACATCATCCGTATCCGAGCGCAACCTGAGCATTTCCATGGCAGGCTCCTTTCTTCAACCATCCCTCATGCCTGGCAACACCCAGAATTCACAGACGCACGCCGATGGCGGAGAGTTTCATTTTCTAGCACCAGGGCGTCATTGTCTTGAGGAGCGCTACACAGCTCTCACCAGCGAATTTTCTCGGGCCCTTGTGCGTGCGAGCTCCCCACGACAACAACCATTGGATATCCAAAAGTTCAATACCCCTGACGCCACTCCAGGAGTCACCGCAGCAGTCATCGTCCATGCACTGGCTTACCATACATATATCAATTTCCTTGTGGATGCAATGTCACTGGCTGACACCTGGACTGTGACCCACAGTGCAGACGACACTGCCGCCAACGACGTCTTGCGCAAGCTTTACGCTGAACATCATGCTGTGCCCCGCTGGGAAGAGCTTTTGAGCGGCCCGGGTGTAACCGACAAGCTCCACCGCTTCCATTTTAACTGGACCACTCATATCATGGTAACCCCCCTCAGATCTTGTGATCGACGTCCGAGCTTCAACCTTAAGCAGTTGCGTGATGCGCGGCGGAAGGTGATTACCTGGCTATCGTCCCTCTTGCTGGACGAGCCAAATCTGCGATGCCAAGAGTGTACAGTCTGGCACCCACTGCTGACAGCAGCCGAATACCAGAACATGAAATACTGGCGAGAGCAGGAGAAAAAGAAGCAGCTCCTTCTCCCCAAATCTCCCATTCTATCATAACTCACCAACTCCCCAATTCTATTGTGTATGTTCTATCATTGCGTATCGACTTCTTCGTCCCGCAATTGCTCGCCGACTCCCCAGCATTAAATAGTCATCCCGTAGTTTCCATAGAAAGATTAGCCTCCTTAGTTCAGTGTTCCAACACAGACTTCGACTTGTTACGTCCCTTCGTTTTACATAACCTCTCAGCAGAATTCCCCTAGGCTACACTTTGCTGCATCATACTTGCCATAAGCACGCCCTGTATTATATATCGTTTGTGCAAAATTGCCATATTTCTGCCGCATCCCGAGCCTGCCGGTTTGTTTGCAAGCCATCACTTTAGGACTGCCCATCTCCTGCTCGTGGTCTGCGAACGATGCGCTGCGCGCTGAGGTCGCCTGTGATTTTTCTACACACAGTGAACATAACACGAGAAGGACTTGTCCACTACTAGTCAAAGGAGTCTCTCTCCCCAGCGAAAGGAGAAAAAAAAACAAAGAAGCCGGTGCCGAGGAGGATGCCGCCCTCGCTCCAGAATTTTCGCCTAGAAAGACAGAGGCCAAAGAGAATAGTGCAGGAGGAACGGATGGGTTAGTAGCGCTGTGGCGCATACGTATCGGCGTCGAGACAGCAGCAGGCTGGGGCGCGTCGGGCGGAGGAGGCTGCTCTTGAGGAGAGGGGAACGTTGTCGTCGCCATCGTCGCTGACGAGGAGCTCATCGCTGCCAGTGACAAGGGACGTCGGTAATGGAGGAATGGACTTGGTGGAGCGTTTAGTCCGATTGGGATTGAACAGCGGCGAGACGGGTGAGCTGGGCATCGGAGACGGCAAGTACGACATGGAAAGAGGCAAGTTCGTCGTGACTGTGGTCGTGGGCGCCGTGGACGTCTCAAGAGCTGCTCAAGCATCAGGATGAGAATCAGACTCATGAGATAACGCGATCTGAATCTAATCCGGTTCCTTATTCGGCAACATAAATACCACTTCATGAGGAACTTCGTGAGGATTTCGTGGGGTACTACTAGTACTACGACTACGACTACAGGCTAGCGCTAGGCCAGATCGACGACTACATGCTAATAAAACAAAATGAAACGATAACGATACAAGTCTGTGGGTATGGGTATGTGGGGTAGCTGGGTATGACCTTCAGAGAGCCGGAAGGAGGAGTGAGGAGAGAACCAGGAAGGAAAGGGACATCTGGACGCGTCGCTGTTACGCTAAAACGAGCCTCCAGATGTCAGGCCCGCTCTTCGTCTCGACCAGACCCCCAAAGAGATGCTTCTCCTTCAGATAGTCAATCCTCTTCACCCCTTTAGCCCGCTCTATGGCCTTGTCCCCGCGGAAGAGCTTCACCCGACGCTGGTAAGCATCGTTGACCTTCTTCTGGTCATGGTAGGCGAGCGCATTAAAGTCGTCTCCGGTGGTGCCTGTTCGCAGAGCGCGATAGATAGCATGAAGGACGTCCATGACTGTCACCCCCACATTGGGGTTGGTTGCCCAGACCTCAATCATCGCCCAAGCCGGCTTGAGCAGGTGTGTGCAGTCGATTACCATCCTCCCCAATGGTGGTGTTGTCGCGGGCTCGTACAGAGCATGAGGATGAAGGTGGTATTTGGGGTTCAGCCCCACCGTGGATAGTGATGGTTCGAGAGTGAGATCGCAATGGATTGGTGGAGCACCGACTTGCGCCACGCCCAACAAGTCATGGATTGCGCTCGGGACATATGGCAGTGGTGAGCATGCGTTGGGGGACCCATGGTACTTCAATGGTGGTGGTGTGTTGAGATCTGCCACCGAGGATGGAGAGTAGGATGAGTTGGTGAGGGAAGGCAGGGACGGCACTGGGGTAGGGGGGATCCCGTCGAAGCGGACGTGTTTGCCGGGCATTGTGGGGCGTATGCAGGGAGATGCAGGGATACCTGGGCGTGGGCGTTATACGATATATTGCGCGTCGGTGGGCGGGTGTGGGCGCAAACGAGACACGGTAAAGTAGAGACATGATGACCATTATGGCGTAGTTATATGCAGTCGCGTTTCTAAAGATAGCCTGTGTAGAAATGAGTCAATTAGCAGCGGTTTCCTGGGGGCGGTGACTGCGTATTAGGATTCGATTTGACTCACCGTCACTCACGCGTCACGCGTCGGCCACAGCCACCGCATCAATCCGCAGCCGCAAGCGCATCCTCAGTCCGACTCTCCAGAGTAACGGCGCTCACCCCGACGGTTGTGCACGCCCCCCGTTTCTGAAGATTTTTCCAATTTTTCTTCAGACTTTCCCTCCGCAAGCATTGCCAGATGAACATCACACCAACACCGTGGCACGGCCTCCCCGACGTGTCCCCGGCTGTTCCCGTCATGGGCGCTTTTGCTGCTTCGGCGCGCCATGATTCACATCCTCGGGAAGTCGCATAGAAGAGTTCAACCAATAACACACGCAAGCCATCGGCATGCGCGCTGCGCACCACCAATGGCAGACTTCGAAAGTGGCACGACAGGGCGCTTGACACTGACAGGTGGCCAAGTCTTACCGGATCTGGTATGCGTCTTCCACGGACTACGGGCAGCTACGGGCCTGCGATCTGACCTCAGTTCGCAGTGGGTTCGAAGACGTCTGTTGTGTCCAAGAATAACACCGTATGTGGACACGTGTACCAACGACTGTGGTACACGATTACACTTCTCGAATATGCTAGATCAGTACTATGGAACGTCCTGGAACTAATACCCTGCGTCAACGACCCAATTCAGTATCACCACGACAATCGCCTATTACATCCACTGCTATTTTCGACGAAAGCTGATCTCCACGTCGAACGTGGTCAAGCTCCACCGTATGGCCGCGCCCTTGCGCACAGCCTACTTCATATCCAGCACTTTAGTGACGTTGACACCAATACCGTCGTCTCTCCTGAATGTTTCTATTTCTGGACTCACGACCTCCTCGGACGAGGCCACCGTCGTTCGTTTTCTGCAGTCTTGATTCTTCGCAGCTGCGGTACTTCTAGAATCTGCGCCTACTTCGACATTGCTCAGCGAATTCTTTATCATTCATTTCTGTCGCCGACGATCCCTTTGCTCGCGCGAATCATTACGCCGCAGTTACGCCGCAGTGCCGATCATGATCAATACATACTATGTACTGCGCCTGCTCAGGTATTGCTTGGAAGATCAAAAGTTCTTCTTTCCCGGGTCAACCAGCGAGTTTACCACTTGTCGTAACATTATTGTACTACACACCGGTGATTGACGCCACCACCGCTGTCACTCTAGAAATCAAGGCGCCTAGTCTGTTCCCCTTTGGTATGTCGAATCTTTGCAGATTGGCAGGATCTTGGCTAGTACTACTAGCGCCTAGTGAATTCTAGCCTTTGCTCTCTCAATTGATTCACGGTCCTTCTGGTGAGATCTATGGGCGCTCCCGAAGCTCCTTGCTTCTCGGACAAGTCCCAGCAGGATTATAGATACGAAACGATCTTTAAACGACGTGGAAGGCTCTGGAATTGTGTTTTCAATTAAGCTCTAGCCAATCTCTGCAGATGCTCTGGTGGCTCCATTCAAATGACGTGCTACTCTAGGAGATTTATTGAATCGGCACTTTCTTGTCTTGTCGGATTAGTATGTGGAGACTCTCTTTTTTCTCGTGAATGTCTGCGCACTGCGCAGCGTAGGGAGGCAACTTCGGGATTAATCTATCGAGAAACCCCCCTTCGTCGGAATAACCCCGGGTTTGAGCACGAACCCCTTGACGTTGTTTTTCTGAGCCGGGTTTAGTGACAGCGGTCAGGTTGGGTGGTAGGAGGAAATCATCAAACAGTCAAGAGTTTCCCCGCATCCCCCCTCCATCATCTTCCCTCACTGATCCAATATTGCACTGCCCTCGCATGCTTTTCTACCAGTACTGTCATTGATATGCATTGTTTTGTGTAATGAATCTCGAAACCTAACTACACAAATGTCTTCTTAGCCTGACGATTCTAGCGTCTTGATTGATGAGCTTGAATGAATATTGAAAGGCACTGGCAAATGAAGAGTCGATCCTTACCTTGTACTTAGCTGACTGTCTAAGATGCACCAGCGACATCCTGTTCTGTATAAGTAGATCCATGGGACTGGTGCTTTGAGGGCAGGATGTGGCACAGGTTGTGTATAATGATAAGATCAAGATCGAAGCACCACGTGGCCGCAATCTTCTTTCTTCATCGCGGAACGTTCCGAATCCGAACTACCCTTTCACCAAGAAAGGACTCAACTTTTCACTCATAGCCAGATGCTGGAGCTCTTGGCGGCCGCCACGTTTCTTAACCTCATCCAAGAGCGCTTTTTCAAAATGTGACCCGCCAGTACCCTCAGGCGACGAGTCAAAGGGCTCAATCGACTAGAGCATTGGCCCTCCCACTAGTTGCATCGGAACAAAAGTCTCTTCGAGCCTCTTTGACTGCCTTGCCACCATTCTATGTCTCTATATAAAGCCGCTAGTTCTTTTCTCCTCTGGATACCCCAACAAACTAACCCTGCTCAGAAATTCTGGCCAATCCTTGCTGTAACACTGACCATGTCGAAGCCCACAACCACCAAAATTCTTCGCAACTCCCTCTACAAAACCACCACAACCGCCTCTCTCCCGACGCGGGACGACCTCCTCAGCTTCCTCCTCGACCCCTCCACTTCACAGCTCGACCTGCACACTGTGCACACACTGCTCTCTGCGGCCGCCGCCGTATCCGCGCTGCCAAAATACCAAGCCCTGCAGCACGAGCACAACACACCGAAGCACTGCGCGCGGTGCCACGCAACATTCACCGACAACACAAACGGCAGCACCGCATGCGTCGTGCCACACGTCTTCGACGACGCGTCCGCCAGCGCCATTGGGGCGGACCACAGGCGCTTCGAGGCGGCGTGCTGCCGCGCCGAGATTATCCAGGAGATGACGCACGGCCGTCGGTCTGGCCCGTTCACCAACATGCTGGAGGTGGGTGTGCACTTTGAGGGGTCGCACACAGAGGACGTGCAAGAGGTGAGCCGCGATATGGAGGGCGGCAGCTTCAATGGCAGCAATATACGTTGGTGCAAGGTGGAGGATGGGGAGTGTGTGAGGGATGTGCTGGATGTGGACGAGAATCCGATATTCTATGACGGGATCGAGCTGTACAGTCTATAGGCGGTGGCCCTGGTGGCGGCTTCCCAGAATTCCATTTTCAATGTCATGGTGCTTTCTTGATTTATTTCTCACTGGGTGTCGACACACATTACGAACCTGGACTGAATTCAGCTTGTAATACAATCTGAACAGCTCCGTCGCTTCAATTGTGCACTACATGTGCAACTCCACAATCTAGTGTGACCTTTTTCTGTCCTCAGCTCCATCCCATCTCAACCGCACGCATCGCAGCTCCACGAATGTCAATTGTACCACCACCACAACTATCGCGAGTCTTCATAAAGAGGCAAACGGACTCCTCCACGCGGCTCGGAAAGCGGACTCAGCAGTACTCAACCTTAACTCAACCTACGACCTGGTCAGCCACTCGCCAGAAGATGCATAAAATAGCAGTAAAGCCCCCATTCCTTTCTTTGCCCGCAACCTCCGCGTTCTCCTCTCTTCTCATCCGTCTTCGCACTGCTATCGCTGCCACCTGGCGTGGTAATCAAGTTGTCTTAACGTGCGTGCTTTGATTTCATGCTCTGCTTTCCTCCGTGGTCAGTACTGCTTTGGTTACCACTCTTCCTCCTCGTCTTCAGCATGGGGCTGACCACAAACTTCCTCCTCTAGTCTCTGTTGTATTTCAAGTGTATTTGTACCGATGCTCAGCCGGCCTGAGGCGTTTCATGGAGGCGAGCATTCCATGATCTTGTCGCCATCGTTTGAACATGGGGCTGACCACCGTCTTCCTCCTCCAGCATCTAGAGCTCCTGTACTTGTATGACGCTCAGTAGGCCGTTTCATGGGGGCGACGGTATTAGAATCGTGCGTCCACTTTCATCTTCGTTCACCAGTTGCGGCTGACCTTCACTGCCCTTCCCCCCTCAGCCCACGAAGAACTCGCTCACCGCCTACGTAGCCTAAGAGGTCGCGACTGGAGACTGACGAGTCGTCCACCGCTCGGTGTTATGTAGTGTACCTATCTCTGGGCTCGTAGGGGTTCGCCACGCTGGTCTTGGGTACATCTTCATGGCTCGATATCGACCTCTTCGCTTTTCCTTTGCTTTCCAATATCGTTGTCCATCCAGATTCAAAGTCAGCGCGCACTCTCCCCCTCCCTCCCTCCCAATACCCGCGACGCAACACATTGACACAGCTCGCACCACCACCCGACCGGTTTTACCTTTCTCCCATTCGATTGGCCATCGGATGCGACAAACTACATCTGTTCTCAAACTTCCGCAATCTTTCTTTCTCCCATATATCCGCGACGTTCGACGAGGACTGGACTCATACTGGATTGGGCGGTCCTACGAGGATCATTCCTTGCTCGGGTCGCTCGCATCGACCGGCGTCCACCCCACCTGGTGCGACAACAGTTGGACTCGGCATCCTCTACCACGTCTATTAGTGGGTTTCTCTTCGACAGTCTCTCTTCGTGGATACTTTGCAAATATGTATTCAATTCTTATAAGATTTGATAAACTGCGAGTGACCTCAAGGCCCGTGCTGCGCCATACACATGATGGTGATCAGTGGAGTACGTTATCCAAGTAGCATCGACCTTTCCTTTTCCTGCGCTTCCTTCATTGCTGCCTCCGTAGAGCGCCTGTAAAACCCTTGTAAAACTGTTTCGGCATGACCAACAGGAGATCAACAAGTGTCCATACATGGAAGTCTGCGACACAACTTTGACGGCGGCCGACGAATTAAATGTCGCCAGCCAATGACACTGTTGGGAGATAGCCTGTGTCAAGGAAGGATCGTAAGTCCAGTACGTTCGTACCGCTGTTTCGCAGCCAGAATGCAATGTTTATATTGTAATTGAGTCGGAGCACTGAAATGCGTCGGAGTCATTATGATGGTCACTGTCATTGGGTTGCCGCCGCCCGGGTCCCTAAATAGAACAGGCAGGGTCTGTACTTGTTCCGAGAATCGGATTTGCTGCATTCATGAGGTCTGGGGAGGGAAAAACTTGATGACATAGTTTCATTGGTATTCTATTTCTTGGGAACAAAGTCTGACCAAATGTATTGGTATAATCTGTGTTCAGCAGCGGTCGCCGCCCTACGCATATTTGTCCAAGAAGTGGCGCAGCTCCACCTTGGCAGCGCCACCGTCCTCCCAGGCCGCCGCGAAGGCTTCCTTCAGCTTCTCTGCGTTCTTCCTCAGCTTCTCGCCCTCCTCACCCCGAGCAGCATCCACGACAGCCCTAATCTCTTCCACGACAGCTTCGGGAGTGCCCGTCGGGGTCTTACCGTTCCTGTGGAGACGCTGGAGACCAAGTCCAGTGCGCACCTCTAGGAGTTCAAAACCAGCTTTGAGATTCTCTGTGACGTGCGCCGCAGCGGCGGGCTGGTCGGCTTCGAAGGGCCAGAAGATCCTGAAGATGTAAATGCATTGATCGCATCACAGAGTACCTATGGAAAGAAAGAAAGTGCTTACAAGGGAATGCCGCTGGCGAGGGACTCGGTGATACCGCCGTGCCCTCCGTGGGTGAGGAACCAACCAGTTGCCTGTGAGTAATTGAATGTTATGTTTAGAGTACATCAAAGTTTCACGTACAGGGTGGTTCAAAACGAACTGCTGTGGGGACCACTTCGTGAGCAATCCCAGGCTGGAGCTCTCAACTTTCCGAGTGAGCTTCTCCGATACTTTCGTTAAAGCTGACGCGTGAGTCAGGATCTGCCATGTGCGTGAGTCACGGTGAATTCTTTGAAGACGTGGAATACGTGCGAATGGAAACTCCTTCTCGATCAAAACTCCGATGATCTCCTCGAGATGCTTCGTGGGCCAGAAGTAAGTTCCAAACGATATCTACCGTCCGTCGTTGAGTCAGTTCCCCGGTGGGTGGATGTTTTAATCTCACAAAAATGACAGATCGTTTCCCGTACTTCTCGAGCGCGTTGTTAAGGAACACCGCGACGTCGGTGCCGCTCTCGTCGAGATCGGATCGAGTGGAAGCATTTGTAGCAGGCAAAAGAGGACCAAAAGCGTACACTGGTTTCTGTAAGTCAAAGAACCAAGTCCGCACTGCGTCTAGAGATTCCTTCTCATATGCGGTGGTAGTGCTGAAAAGGACGGCATCACTGTCCAATAAAAATCTGCGGACATGAGTGTTGAGATAACATCATTTATAAGGTAGATATCTTACTCAGAGCCGGCTATCTTGAGAGTCGACATAGGGAATGTAAAAGGAAGCTGATGTTTTAGCGTCAGCGAAAGTGGGGGGACGTGTACTACAAGACGGCAGACAGTACCTCCTGAGGGAAAAATTCATAATCGTACATCGCAGGAATACCAGGAATCTGGATCAGAGTTCCATCTGTATGCCTATACAACTAAACGACAAAACAGGGCACGGGTGAGTAAAAAATTACAACGAAAAAAATGCAT
>JABCKV010000283.1:0-20790 GCA_018282005.1 Asterophora parasitica | reverse complement strand
ATGTACCGCCAACGGAGAGTACTGCGATGGAGGACCTCCTGGAGCTTGTGGACGAGGTCATCAAGTTCAGGCTAAAACACCAGAGGGTTGGAGCTAAGCTCTATGAACGCATCTCATCTGGCGAGCTCCTTCCGCAGATTTCTAACTGGAAGGATTGTCGGGTATCCGCCACGTACTAAGAGATCGCATTGCTTTGTCTGGACTCTGCACTGTCACAGGTATTCTTCAGTTAGACGACTCCTGTTCCGAGGAGTTTGCACAGGATACCACACGCGACGATTACGAAGTATGCTGAAATAAGGCTTGTGCCGGGGACTCGAGGAGAGATTTGAACAACTCAGCACGTGTGGCGCAGAGCCTAAAGGGTGCATATATAATTTAAATTCAGGTTGATTCGTCGAATTTTAGTTACTAGGTAATATACTACATATACTTACTGTCCAATGGCGGGCGGGTGGCAAATTAAGGGAAGAAAGCGTGGGCCCTGACTCAATGCGTGCGATGATGGTTAACTTTCGCGATGTGAACTCGATGACAAAGACACGGCCCCGAGCCTCATGCGCACATCACGCATCATCTTTCCAAGTTTCCAAGTTCTCGGGCTTTCAGTTGCTTTTTGTCAAGCCTCCCACTGAGTCCGATCTACTAAGTACTTACCATTTTGACGTACTTATAAATAACTTGAAGGCTTAGGCGTACAAAGCAATCGGCCGTTGCCGAGCAGATGTACCCCTCGACTCCCTGGAGGTCAAACGCTACACCAGATCACGAAGCACTGAGAGCTGAAACACTGGTTGTGACTGGTACCGCCCACCACGGTTGGTTCGGAAGGCTGGGAAATCTAGAGTAGCGTTGCAGGTTTTCATTTAGTGAGTATGTAGTAGGTGGAGGATATATGTATGGGCGGTACTAGGACATCGTCTCAGTCATGTTCGTGAATAAATTAACAAGGAGCGTGAGCAGCGGCTGGGCGCTGGAAAATGGTCTATGAGTACACGAGGTGTGTGTGTGCGTGGGTAATGCAGTAGGAATCAATTCGAAGTCGTGGATGATGATTCTGAGAAGAGGGAATCTGGGATGAAGGAGAGCTAGGACAGCCATGGAGAAGAAAGTCGAAGTGAGATGGGAAGAAAGAAAAGAGAAGAGGTCGCCGGCGGGCGCTGGCATCGCGAGGGTGGTGGTTATACAATGTGGTCAACCGATGCCTGTCGGTGTACCGTGACGAAAATCCCGGACGTGGGTTCCCGTGTAGGCGAGGTGGGATGCGGTTGTGTGACAGGGTATATGCTGGGAGGGCTGAACGGCCTGTGATATCCTGGGCTCGGGAGCGATTCTGGGTCATCGTGGACGGACTCCGGGTATGGGGGATACGATCCTGGTGGTGTGAGGGGTCGTGGCGCATCAAAGGCGTTGGAGATGGTTATATGGTCGGATGCGTGGAAGGGCGGCTGGGTTGGTGAGTCGTGGGCGTGGGAGTGCTCGTAGGAGGATATGGAGGCGATGCTGTAGGTGTCGGACTCTCCTTCCTCAAGTTTTGTGGGTGAGGACGCGGTGAAAGTATGAGACGATGGGGTCGACGAGAAAGCAGTGGAGGTGTTGAAGTATTGTTTTTGTGGGCTCGAACTCTTGAGATCGACGAGGTGGAGAGGACGAATGGTGCTGTGAGGGAAGTTAAGCATTCGCGAATTGCCCAGGCAACAGGAGGGAAGGACAAACCTGCCGCCTGTGGAAGCAATTTTGGAGCCTTTCCTGGGCTGGTCGCTTCGCCTGAGGATAGTCTTCTTGAACCACACCCAGACCTTGCGGTACTCCTTCTTCGCCTCCTCGCCGAAGCCGAAGAAGATGAAGAAGATGATCGAGGACACGGGGAGGGTCCACCAAAAGACCATCATGACCCTCAAAAACTGCGGAGGGATGCTCGCAGTGGGGAAGAAATCAACGCGGGAGAAGTTGGAGTGGACATCGTCCCAATTGGTCCATGGACGCAGGCCTGGAGACACGTTGTTGTAGAGGTTGAACGCCGTGAAGGTGGTCCCCCAGACCATTTCGGTTACCGACATGGCAATGAGTCGGAAGTATCGGTTGGGGGTCAGTGCAGAGTTGGAGTTCTGCAAATGAGCAGCAAAGGTCAAGCGACGACGCATGAAGTGGGACAGTGCGAGAGCTAGACGATACACTCAGTTTCCTGCAGAGTATAGAGTAAAAGAGAAACGCACCAGCGTAGATAAGGGTGATGACGGAGAACAGCAATTGAGGGAACCAGACGATGAAAACGGCTGGAATGGAGATGTACAGTGCCGCTTGGCAGCCTGTATCTTCGAAGATGTCATAACGGTGGCCCTGGACAATGTAGTCTGAAAACGTCGTTAGATCGAAGAAATACGACAAGAGAAATCCTCAAGACGTACGCAGTGCCATAAACACAAGAGGAAGGCCGAAGCACATAACAGACTCGAAGAGCATCCGACGCCGCCTGTCAGAGCGGTCGTAGTGTACTGTGCGAGACGAGGAAACAAGTTCAAGATGCTTGCAAATACATAGCATAGACAAAGGGAGGGCGTAAGATGCCCCGACAACTATCTTGGTCGCTGTTGATAGCAGATAAATATCTTCGTCACAGAATCAGAAGAAATAGCTCACTTATGTCGCACCAAACTGGAGCAACGTCCTCAAAATTGCCAGCCCATATGATGGAATTCACTCCGTAGATAAAATCAACAACGAAAAGCCAGAAAATGATTGCTAGCGTCGAGATGTTACGAGCCCGCCAGTGCCAGGGTAGCGGGACAAGAACGAGGGCGGCAGTGAGAAAGGCAAATATGGGAAGTTCTGGGTGACGCATAGCGGGAGATTATGGGAGAGCCCAACCATCGCGTCCGTGTGGCCATTATGTATAACGTGGAGGAACAATGGAACAATGCCGAGTCTTCGTCCAAGAATCTTTCGAGCTCCGAATCACCCCTCGTGTTTGGTCACAATGTTGATCGCGCTAAGCATCATTCCCACGGCTGCGCGTAGACGCGACGCATTACATAGTCGAGCGACAAGTACCTCGACTCTTTGAGGGCCTTCATTCGAATCCGCCGCCGTCACCAGACTGCCTCCAAGAGCATTTCTCCAATATCTCCCATAACTCTGTGGGGAGACATATGGTAGTAAAATCCACACGGTTTTAGTATAAGTACTTGTCACCCTCCCTCCTTTAACGACATCAACAGTTCTCGCAGCCTCAGCGGAATACAATCGTGCGCTACCCCGGCGACCTCTTTTTCTTTATCACGACACCCATCCGTCGCTCAGGCTGCACTTACTGGTCGGCGACCTCCTTTAGGCTAAATCTCCGTAACCTCGTATCCCACTGGCGCGTGAGACGTCGCATCGAGGGATGAGGACCCAAGACATAATGCGATCGAACGTGCCCGAAGGATCATTTTCAGCTATTGTCGTCGCGTCGACGGTCGGTCCAGCCTGAGTGCAGGCACAGACTACCTTCGAATTCGTTGCTGCTTGGCGTGCAAATATAGCGAATCGATATGTGTCGTCTTCCTTCGGGAGAATTGATTTGGAATGTCGTATTCTTGACCCCCCGGCGCTCGGTACAACTAGTGAACAATGGATGGTGTGCACTGCGCAGTGAGGCAAGCGAGGTCACGACACCGCGTTCCAGCAAGCGAAGTCTGCCAAGGCCCATCGATTGATCGACGCCCAATATAGTAACAGTGAACAATGGGCCTCAGCACACGCCTCTACGCATTGTCCTGTGGACGCATAGTCCGCCCAATGCGCACTAACAATGGCCGCCAAAGAAGCTTATCATCACGTCGATCCGTGAGCCGAAACATCTAGTGCTGTTTCTAAAATCCTATATAAGAGCCTGAAATCTTGAGCGAATTTTCCCCTCATAACATCACCACCTGTTGTTTATCGCGCACATTGCATTTGCACTCAGCCGCATCACAGTCTACTATGAGCATCTCTCCTCTACCACCAACGCTCTCCACACCACCATACCCACCGATCAACACCAATCACAATGGACAGCTTCGCTGACATCTCTGCCTTCTTCGCTGACCTCGAGTCTGCTGCGCAACCATCTACTATCCTCCCCGTCACTCAGGTCTCTGAGGAGAGCGAGCTCCCTGTTGACTTCGAGGACCGCACCAAGACTGGAGGAGGCCCGCAATTCTTCTGTGTCATCGCCTAAAGGCGCGCGTCACATACCAATTGATATTCTCATTATTATTGTATCGTGTACGTTCATCTCATCTCTCTTCCGTTTATCGTCTAATCCATTCTCCTCTAGTAACTAGCATCTGAGCTCACACGCCGCGACAACCCCCTCCCTTGAACCAACCAGCATTGCCGTATTGTAACTTCTTCGAACTGCCACCGGCGTACGCACACTCCTT
This sequence comes from Asterophora parasitica, assembly GCA_018282005.1. NCBI lineage: Eukaryota > Fungi > Basidiomycota > Agaricomycetes > Agaricales > Lyophyllaceae > Asterophora > Asterophora parasitica. The sequence continues at coordinate 16,381 of JABCKV010000283.1, read as the reverse complement.
ACTCTACTCATCCTCTGTTTACCTACCCACTCCTTTCTACACTGTTTCGCTTTTTCTGTTGTCTCTAACCATCTGCTTCCTCTCTACACTCTTATATATTCTTCACTTATGCAACATTAAATAAGCTCTCAGTATGTTACCCCTTCCTCCCTAAAAGGTATAAATCCGCCCTGATCTGGTATCAGGGCACTTAATACCATGTAAATCCGTCATCATGTGAAACCTTGTGAGTGAGGCAGGCTGCAGCGTTTGAAGTTCGCGAATATTGCCGCTATTTGGCCAAAATAAATTAGAACACTGCCACTGGCGCCACGGCACTACTGAGTCGCAACTTCTTTTCGGACGCTGTCCAATTCCTCCTCCATGACAGTCGACGCGTTTCTGACACTCTCCCCTCTGTACCCCAGTATCTACTCTGTGTCTGTACCAAAGGGACTCACAATAACACCGGCTTCATTTTCAACCTTTGTTGGCCTCCGGTTTCTTTTCGACTCGCTTTCCCGCTGAATCAGAGTGATACCTTGAAAAACTTCTCTACCGGAATCTCCATGAGACGCAGACTTTGGTCTGGGCTGGCCGATTTGGAGGAATCCGGAAAGGCACTCCCGACTTCGGTCTCGTATAGTGGCAGGTGCAGCTGCAGAGTATTAATTTTATAAAACACTCTCGACGATACAGGTTCGCCGACATCCTCTTTATTCCTTTCCTGCCATCATCTCACCGCTGGCAGCAAGATGAAGAGCCCAATCAACGTCACCTTCGCCTTCAAAGCTCGTTCCCTTCCAGAGCGTCCTCCCCCCTCGCCTCCCGAAAGGAATGTCTCGTGTCCAAAGTGGTTCAGCACAAAACTTTCGCTCCGGTGGCTTCTCTCATGGGTTCAGGTGGTAGTAGCTTCAGAGGTGTGCACCGTCCTACGCCTGTCCAATATTTTTCTGAACTCGTTCGTCAAGTCTCGCGTCAAGTTCCACACGACGTCCGACACTCGCCCTTCCAGTGGCCCCACCCCTCTTCTCCTCCCACCTCCCTGGACGCCAAAAAAGTCCTTCTCCCCTTGCCGACAATGAGAGTGAGTAATGTCAGCCTCTCAGCTCTGCGCTTTTCTTACCCTTCTTCTCTTCCAGTTCAATATCGCTCGCCTCTCAAGGACGCCGAGATCGATTCTCTCGCCAGCCTCTTCGCCCGCCTCACGGTATTCGACCCACACTCTTCTTTGACATCCTCAGCTCCGCCTGTCGTCGCTCAACCCATTCTCGGTGGGCGGACGTAGACGACCCAGAGTCTGTCGTGGGATGGTTAATGAGGGCAGATCGCGAGCAATGGATTGACACTAATGCCAAACCCCACCTACTCGACCTCGACAACTGGAAGTCGCGGCAAGACGACCCCGACGATTACCAGTCAATGGTCGGATAATGGACGGAGAAGCTCAAGCACAAGCGCGCCACCCCCGCCACCCCCGCCTCGGCCGTACCCTTCGCTCCTGTCCTCGAACGGCCTATCACCGAGTGGCAGAGCCGCTGGTTTTCTTGGGGGACGTGGAAGTCCCAGTGAACGGACCCAGAATCGGTCGTGGGTTCTTTGATGCTGGCGCACAAGGACAAGTGGTACGACGTTGGAAATACCGATCGGCACCTACTCGACCTCGAGACATGGAGGTCGCAGTGGGCCGACCCCGACGACCCGGACTCCTTAGTCTGCAAGTGGATCGAGGGGGTGAAGCGCAAGCGCGAGGACACTATTGAGCCGATCGTAGTAGCTCCTGCCTAGATTGTCGTCCAGTCCGTTGTGGTCGATATCGAAGATATCGAGGCCGACGTCGAGGTTTCCCCGGAGGCTAGCATCGAGACGCCGCTGGACGACGAAAGCCTCTTCCTTCCATCGTTGTCTCCTATCTTTTCCCTCGACGACCTGTATATCGATCAATTCCTCCCAACCGCCAGCATCCCTTCCGAGCCCATCGCGCCGGACGCCTCAACAACAAGTACCTCCTTCGAGCCCATCCCCAAGCCTCAAGAGGCTCTTCAAGCCCCCGAGCCCGTCTTCCCTCACCACCCTCATCCTTCCATCCGCGCCCTCCTCATCACCCAAGAAACCGCCTACGAAAGGAGGGTCCGACGTCATGGGGGGTACATTGCGAGGAGCGCGGCACCTTTGCGCCCGGGTTTTTCGGACTCAACTTCACGATGCCCCCGGCGGACAATGCGCGTGTGGACGCCGAGATCGAGTCGGAGCGCAGGGCGAGGCGGGAGAAGCGTGCGAGGCGGAAGGAGGAGGAGTGGCGTAAGTTTTGGAGAAGTCTGGCGTCGAGATCCAGGTCGACATCGGCGCCCAAGTTCAAGGACGTCGTCAAACCTGTCCCGAAGACTGAACCCCCGGAATCGTCAATCTTTAAGTCGGTGTGGCTTGTGTGTCGTAGAATGAAAAACCGTCGTCGGTCGCCAGGTATCACGTACGAAGAAAAAGTTCCACTACACGAGGGCGGGACCTCAGCGCCCGCCCGCCGTGCCATCTTATCTAATCACCCGATCGACTGCCGCAGGCGCGAGTTCGATCCCTCCCCATCTCATCTCCGTCATCCATCGCCTTCCGTCCTCAACCTGCCCCCGACCCCCACAATATGTCGTGCTGATTACTTCCTAGTTCATTTTTTCTATGAGTTTTGACTACGCAGTCTCTCGCGTGGTGTGTTCTTTGGTCGGCCGCGCCGACGATCATGGACCCTCTCTCCGAACGTCTGCATTGTCTCTCGATCGCTATCTCTATCCTCCCTTCGCCGACGATAACCCTCATCTTCTCTGAGCTCCGTAACTACCTACGAGGACCGCGCGCCTGTCTCTCGGTACCGTGTCTGTACATCCGCCCTTCGTCGTCGACTGCTGCCTCCCCCACTTTCCTCTCGTCTTCTTGTCCGGTCCGCCCGCCGCTCTCGAAGCCCAATAGGAATCTAGAACCCGCTAATTTATTCAAGTGTGCTAAACTTCGCTACCCTTTCTTCAATCCCGCCGCTCCCTCAAACCAGTATCGTCTCGAAGTACTTGGACCGCCCGCCTGGTCTCTCGATTACTGGGTCTACATCTACTCTCGCCCTTCCATCGTCGCTTCCTTGAACCAGTGCCGAGTTACTAGGACCGCCCGCCTCGTCTTTCGATCACTAGCTCTCTTCACGTGCCTCCGCCTCTTTCTTGTCTTGTGCGGTCTTGCCTCCCGTCATCCAAGGATGGACTCTTTCCTCCTGTTGGTGCCGTCGAACTGGACTGTACTTGGCGATGACGCTGTTTCGCAGGACATATAGAGTGAATGTCTCGCTATAGGATTGAAAAATCGAACTTACGGATTTCTTGAATGACTATCTGAGGATTGTAGCCTTGCGCAACGTAAGCATGTGAGATATTGCGAAAGCCCCATATAAGAATGCAATCTTAAAACTTGTTCCCTGTTCCTGTTCCCTCGTTTACTAGCAACGGTCGGTCTCGCATAACGTTATCGCGGCCCTCTATAAAGTATGCAATGAACGGAAGTGATGGGAGTGCCGGAGGAAGGGAGGAGACGGTCCCATCGTTCTAGTCTCAAAGCTAACGCGGAGATTCCGCCCCTGTTTCTCGATAGCTGGGGGGGGTAGCCTGCAGCATGAGGAGCGCAGTGCATGATGAGAGTCCGAGCCTCTACCTCAGGCCTCCTCAGGCTGCTCGAGCTCTTCTTCTTCCTCCATGATTGCATTGCATTTTGCCTCGGCCATCAAGTACCATACCCAGAACTTCCTCCAACTCTCTCACCTCTGTCTCCGAATTTTGCATCGACTACTAAAGTTTGGGTAGTACGATTGGTGGGCGAGTCTGGGCACGCCGCCAGCCCGCTTGTTCTCTCTCATAAAAGAGAGTCCCCTCACATGGATTGAGATGATGATCTATGATGAGCATACATACGGTCAGAGTTGGCATGTCAGTACTCAGTACTACTCGCTCGCCAGCTTTGGTGCGCGAAGGCAAGCGCGTTTCGGCGGCTAGGCCCATCAATTGATCGATGCTCAATATGGTAAGAGAACAATGCACGCACCCACGCCTGCACACATTGTCCTGTCACCTGTGGACGCATGGTCCGCCCAATGCGCCCAAACAATGGTCGGCGAAAAAACCTATCATGTCGGCCGCAAGATCTTGGACCACTTCCTGAATTTCTATAAGAGCCTGCACATCCTGAGCGAATTTTCTCCCTCATAGCATTACTACCTGCCAGTGTTGTTCATCGCACACACTTGCACAACATCGCATTCCACTACGAGCATCTATCCTCTACCACCAACGCTCTCCACACCGCCTCACTCACTAACCAACACCAATCATAATGGACAGCTTCGCTGACATTTCCGCCCTCTTCGCTGACGTCGAGTCTGCCGAGGCTCAACCATCTACTACCCTCCCCGTCGCCCAAGCCTCTCAGGAGAGCGAGCTCCCTGTTGACTTCGAGAACCGCACCAGGGCGGGAGGAGGACCGCAATTCTTTTGCGTTATCGCCTGAAGGCTTGAAGCCTCGGCTTCCACTTCACCCGGATCTCCACTCTGTATCGAGTACGTTCGTTCGAGCATCTTTCTTATCTCGTCCGATATGACCTCTCCGCCTTCTCTAGTTATCAACCAGCATTTGAACTCTCAGCACACCCACACGCCGCAACAACCCCTTCCTTGAACCATCATTGCATTGCATGAATTGTATCCACAGCCCTCCCTTTTAAATGACCTCTCTTCGAACCGCCACCAGCGTACACACACTCCTTACTCTAGCTCAGGCTCCTCTGTTTACCTACCCACTCCGTACTACTCTGTTTTACTTCATCTGCTTCCCCTGTACCCTCTCTACCACCATTAAAGCCTCGTTATATATTCCTCACTTAACGACATTAGGTACTCTTCCCATTCAATATAAGATCTGGTATCATTAACCAACCACACGTCGCCGCCATCGTAAGACATTACCTGACGCACGTTTGGGCGCTGCCAGTCCAGACCAAGTCCGAGTGGGGCTCGCAGGTTAACGTCAGGAAGATGACTCGGACATTTATTTCATTCCGTTGTGTACAAAAATGTATTTTAATCGGACCAGTATCCAGACCCTATGGCTCAGAGTAGTGTTAGGTAGTGTATGTTATACAAGTATTCATAGGTATATCATCGCGGATGTAACCACGGTACTGACATAAGAAATGAGGCCGGCATCTAGCAGCGTAAGTCGAAGGGAGAAGGAAAAGTGTGGGTATATCATAACGAGCCTGTTCGTTTATACAGGAGAAGAGCCGATAGCTCGATGCAAGGCATCATGGGATGGATACGTGTACGGCCGTGGTGATGTTGGTGCCTGCTGGGCAAGCGACTCCTGGAGGCGTGGATGCCGCGGCGGCGGAGCCAGGGGAGACGGCGGTGAGAGAGGTGTCAGTGGAATGTTGTTGAGGCCATCGTGTGTTATCACCACATTTGTCGTGATCTTTACGCGGCGGTTGGCAGGGGGTGAAGGAGGGGACGAGGATACCTCGGTAGGAGAAGTGATGAAGTTGAGGTCGTGTGAGTAGGAGTACTTGGCGCCGGCCCCGTAGAAGTTGGAGATTTCGGAGCAGGCATCATCGTCAAAGTCCACGAAGTCGCTTTTGAATCGATTTGGTGTGGTGGCGGTGGCGGCTGTGTATGGAGGAAGCGATCCTATGGTGGACGAGACAGCGGTATTGGAGGAATCCGTCAGCTTGGACTTAGTTGATCTAAATGCGGTCGTCAATGATGATGTACAAAGGCACTTTGGAGAACCAACATACTTGGCTTTGAACATATCAATGAAGCTATGCTTAGTGGGGTTCGCTGAGACGGTTTGGCGAAGGACGCGGGTGCGGAACCACATGAAGCACTTCTTGTACTCCTCCATGGCATCCGCACCGAAGGCGAAGAACGCGACGAAGATCCAGGTGGAGACGGGGACAAACCACCAGAGGACGTAGTAGCTAGTCAAGACTTTTTGGGGCGTGAAGGCGGAGTAATACTGGTCGATGCGAGAGAAGTCGGAGTGGACATCATCCCACGTCGTCCAGGGCCGAAGAGGGATGCCGATGACGGTAAACCACAGGGCGTAGGAAGTGGTGGTGATACCCCAAATCATCTGGAGTGCGGCCATGAGCATGAGGCGAAGATAGCGAGAGGTTGTCAGCGCTGATTGTGAGACATTCAGGTGAGCCGCAAACGAGACTCGGCGGATCATGAAGTGTCGCAACGCCAAGGCTGTGACATGGAGGTCAGTCGAATTCAACCAACACAAGAAGGTTTGAGTTACCTGAGTAGACTAGAGAGGCGATGGATACGACCAAAGGCGGGAGCCACACAATGAAGATACCAGCAATGGAAAAGTATGTTGTCGGGCGGCAACCATGTTCTTCGATAATGTCGAAACGATGGCCTTGAACAACGAAATCTGATGACAAGATGAGCAATGAACCAGGTGTCGAACTACAAGGCTGGACATACGCAGACCCATGAAGAATAGAGGAAGCCCAAAGCACATCAACGCTTCGAAAATTTGGCGTCGGCGCCTGTCGGTAATGCTCGTCTGCGACTGCCGGACGGATGCAACGCGCTCGAGGTGGATGCAAATGCATAGACAAGCCGCAGGCAGGCCAAAGTTGGACCCAATAATAAGTTTCGATGCTGTGGAGGCACACATGCGTGAGCGAAACGTCAAGAGACATGTCGGAATGAACGTACTGATATCACACCAGACTGGAATGACGATGTTGGCATTATCCCCCCAGATGGCTGCGTCGACCGCGTATATTATATTGGAAATGAAGAGCCAGAATGCAAGGGCTAGAGTGGCGACGTTCCCCGCTCGCCAGTGCCACGGGAGGACGATGAGCACAGAGAGAGCTGAGATGAGGGCGACGGGCAGAAATTCGGGGTGCATTACGAGGGAAAGCGAAAGACGTAGAATGGCGATCGACTTCCCTTGGTTCCAATATATGAGGGATCTTTCGTGGGGTCATTATGGCGTCGAAGTTTTCGGTGACAATGGGGAGGACAATGGGCAGCGCGTGGATGCCTTGAAGAAGGACAATGCAATAACACGGTCACGTGACCGAAACACGTCGAAACGCGTTGACTATCCACGGTTGATCCACGCCCAACTCTGCATATCGATTCTGGATCCTCTTGAGGTTGAGAGATGTTCCATGCATAGCTTGACTGTCCGGCGCGAGTATCGTCTCCTCATGACGCTAGGCATTTGCGATGCTCGTCGAGAGGTGTGACGGACACAATGTGTCACAAAATGTGACGAATTCCATTTTCCAACTTCCCAGCCATTGTTTAATTTGTCTCCTTCGAATCGAAGGACGAAGACTTCACATGATGGCACCATACGACTCTAATTAGCCACGCCAACCACGGATCCCCATCATCGGTCTATGCTTATTTTTGGGCGAACACAAACTAGTCGGTATCGGTCCATTCCAGGCTGAGCTGCATCTCTCCTTGCCTCGAGCCCTCCAACTTCTTCAAGTTACGGCTCTCAAGGCGTGTTATAAATGTTTGTGTTAGGTGTTTTCTGGTGTTTCCAATTGCAACATTCTGCACCGTCATAAGCTCGCCGTCAGATCGTCTCTTCTGGTCAACCTGCACCACTACTCAATATTCAATATCTGAAGGGACCCTGGTGCATCTGCTGCACGTCCAGTCCCTACTTATGCTATGGCTCTCCAAGTTCCCTCGTCAATATCCGGCGCTGGAGGGAACACCCCCGCTCGACTTAGGGGGTCGTCGCTAGCTCAGTCACTCATGGTCTGGATTTGCCAGTGGATTTTGGAGTCTGGACATAAATTTTCCGAGTTTTCCCCAACTCCAAACTTGCGAGCGCGGGGGGATTGGGTCCTCTCTCAGCGGCTCTCCTTATTGGACCTTTCAAATTCCAAGTACCCTTTCTCGAGCTTGCGACGACGCCATACCCGTGTATTATTGTATATGCCTCCTGGTGTAGTGGCAGCCCCACGCCCAGCTATTGTGCTGACGTACGGAAGAGCCCCGTTCGACTCGGGGGGGGAGGCCTTTATCATAAAGTTTACGGACACGCTGTAGCATAAATTGTTTTGACGACGATGGGACTATAAACTACGTGCAGCACATGCGTCTTTTCATGGCCTTGCATCAAACCTTCTTGTGGACTCGTTCGGAGTAATTTGACATCTAGGCTTCGCAGCGATGAAATCAGGCTGCAACAACTTTCAAGTATGTAATGGCGAATTAACATTGATATTGAATCATATTTGTAGTATCCGTCCCTTCTGCGCCACATGCGCTGAAGCATTCAGATATTGATTTCAAGTCGAAGTTTAATTCAACTTGTGACACATAGCTTGAATGCGGCCTGCTAGGACTCAACGGACAGGGATCATGGTCTTTGAGAACCACGGAACGCAGGATATATTGAGCAACAGAGGGGTTGAGTCCGGGATAGGATGTCATTGAAATAGAAAGTGGAATATGGATGCGGCGAAGGCTATCTTCCACATGCGAATTTACTTCATCCGTGTTGACCAAATGGACCGTGCCGCACAAGGCCGGCATGTCGAGTGCCAGTGCATGCGAATGGGGGCAGACAGAGGAATCCCTTGCTCTTCTTCCGCCGTTTTCTCAGTCCGTTAGACTCTGTGTAAGCCACTGTACGCGAATCATTATTCAAGTACTCAGGCTTGCCATTTGTTCTTTCTAAATTCGAATTCACCTCGTCGTCACTATACTCTTCCTAATAGGCCTCCTCAGACTCCGATTCGTCAGTGAGCCACTGAAGATAAATTCTAATCTCGAGGGCGCTTTACACAACTTGTGAGCTCTGCGTGGAAGGTAAGATGATGTAGGAACCAACTCCGTCCGACCCTTCCGCTAGTCCCAAATGCGTGCTGTCCTGCAAAAGCCTATAGAGTATTGCATACGCTTCAAGGTCTCCCTCGGCCAATGTGTCGTAATCAGAAAGAGCATCCAAGTGGGGAAACATCAGCACGAGACATCTAAAGACACCCAGTGGCTCCTTGATCTCGGAGAGCATGAGGTCACTGCAAGTAATTCGCAGGTTGCAATCCCCGGCGCGTAAAAGGTGCGGCCTGAATGGCTGGGCGCGGACAGGAATTGCGAGGGTTTGGAGCTGAGGACAATGTCGCAGTAATGGGATCGAACCCGCCAATGTTGCCGCGGGGCGAAATCCGGTGCCGGCGTCCTCTGTGATGCATAACGTCTCTAGATCTGGCCGTGCGAGCGCGGCATCGGCAAGCCATGCGTCATCCAGCTGTGACGCGAACTTGAAGAGAATTTCGACTCTCTGAAGCCGCCTGAGCGCATGCAGATGGTGAAAAGCAGCATTGATGGCAGCCTGGCCGACGCTGTGGATGCCCCCATCGAGTAGCAGGGATGTCAAGCTTGGGGTGAATGACGCGAGTGATTGCCACGTCAAGAACGCCAGAGGTGAAATTTGGATGGAACTTGTTCTGCTATTACTGTATTGCCTTTGATGGCAACCGCAAGACATTCCAGGGGCCACAACCACAGTTTGAAGACCGTATTCGCCGCAGCAATATTTGGGAAGGAGAGGTGTAACTGGCGTAGATTCGAGAATCGTCCACCAGACGTCGAAAATAGTCTGTCAAGCGCTGTACAGGGGTCGCGGGGGTGGAGATGCTTATTGAGGTGTAGGTGAGGTTCGGAAGATTTCCAAGGTGTACAACAGTGTCAGTAGTATCTGGGACAGTGACGGAGTGCAGACTAGGAAGGGAAGGCGAGAGGCGCACGACTGCAGAAACCACACAGCCTTATCTCCATCGTTAATGTTGAGCACTTGCAGCTCAAAGGACCCAAGAATGGGACGTAGAGGTGCGATGACCGAAATCAAATTAGCGATTGTGTGAGTATACTTTGACAAGAAACGCAATGAGACGTCGCGGACAGAGGGGCCAAGAAGTAGTTATCAGTAATTTGCTGATCGACGCGATATTGACGAGCCAGGTCGAAGGAAAATGTGGAAAGGTTCGAGAGGATTGGATGCACAGGACGGTATGCTGCGAGCGCCTGTAGGACTGTGGGGTCGATAGCAATTCTAGACCAACGAGTCGGCGTAATGATAATGGTGTCCAAAACGACGTACCCTGCGGGAATAATAGTCAAAGCATTGCTTTGACTAGGGGGCGAGTGATGCTTGCTCATGCCACAAAATATTCAGTGCAGCTTCTATGAATGAATTTATAATTAGTTCAATGGCAGGAATGCCCGAAGTTCAAGCGATAAACCAACCTGTGAAAGCATTGCAGGTCCTGGCTAGGCGCGCCAATGTTGATCCGTCTTCGTCGACGTGCAGTGTTGGAAAACCAGCGACTGGATTTCGTCGTTCGACGATATGCAGACAGGCGTGCATGGTTTCTAGGGTTGTTTTCGCGCAGAGTTGGGGAAGGCAAGATGCGAGGGCGAAGAGCACGGGTGAGCGGTAATGTGAACCGACTTTTCCATGACGAATAGTCGGGAAGAAAGGAAAGAAGCGAAAAGTCCGGTCATGTCGCCGCGAGGTCAGACTCTTATTATAGTGACTTGGCGTCCCCCGGTCGGCAAATATCTGGACTCAACCCAGCCGCAATGACACTACAGCGCAAGTACTAGTCGGCGTACTGGTAACCTCCGACCGCTGACTCGTCACTGGCACACGGAATTGAAAAAATCCTGGACGAGTCCACAAGTTTAGAGCTCGAGGTGGATTCAAAAGCGTGGGCACCGGAGAATGAATGAATGAAGCACACACGCGTATGAGTGTTGAGTGTTGAGTGTCGAGGATAGTGACTCACAGAGGAGGGGGGCGAGGGTTGTACTATCGTGTGAGCAGATGGATAGAGGGATAGAGGATAGAGTGCTCGGATATGCCAGTGAGGTTCATTTGACATCGAACTTGCGAGGAATGAGTCCTTGGGCGATGTGGGTGTTGAAGCTGAAGACGAGTGGTAAGTAAGTAGAGTAGGGCGACGCGGATTGAACGGCCTGACAGTGGGACCGTCGAGATGGATGATCTCCATATACATTTGTCTTCAAAATCGTTATATGGAGGATGGCATCGAGGCTATGGATGATCATGGACGCGGCGGGAGTGCGCTGAGCGAGCCTCCGTGGCGTAAGTTGATCACTGAGGATGCGGTGATTTTCTTTGCTAGGTATCGAACTCGATCAGTGGCCGTGAACTGGGCGCGGTGTGTGAGGAGGGGACGTCGACTTTGCGCTGAGCCACGGGAGACTGGACCCTGCCTGGGATTGGTGTGATGATCGGGGAGGGACACGATCGGAGTAAGGCAGCAGGTGCGGGGGTGGGAGCGACAGTTGGGCGAGTCGAGTCCCTGGACGGACGCCGTGCGAGAGTGGGAGCCAGCGTGATCGCGACTTCCCTGCCTCTTCAAACCCAACTCCGCCTTTCCTCCCAGTACTCGCTATGTCACCCCGTGCGCGTGCGTCTCTACACACACGCACACTCGCTTAGAAGTTAGCTCCTCTGAAGGCCGCATATAGCCCTTCTTTGCACCACCCCCACACATGTTCGAAGCCCGGCACTGATCCACAACACACCGTTGCATGCTCCCCAGCCTCTGACTCTCTATCGCCGCTAGTACGTGCCATTCGGCGCTATTTCTCCAGATCACCGTCGTTCGAAATGCCTCGACAGTACAGAGCAACGATTTTGAGGCCCTCACCGACGTCGACGCCGTTCCGCCTTCTAGCGAGCATGATCTAACCTCAACGTTAACGCGACGTCGGGTAACAGCACCAGATCGTCTCGCGTTCATTGGCAACGACCGACTCGTCCCTTTCTGTCTCCCTTCCTTCCTTTCCTTCCGCGTTCCCACTTGCTGTCTTCCATACCCCGTTCCCCATTCCCTCCCGTACACCCACAAATCCACCCAACCTCTACCCTCTCACGCACCCACACATGCTGAATTTAGCGCTCTCCCTCCTCCTCCTCCTCTTCCTCTGGCCCCAGTTATGTACTAGATTCGAATTCTGGTCACGCCGCGCTCCTCGCTCCTCTTCATTTTCATCGTCAGAATGTTCACGTTCATGTTCTCGTCGTATGCAGCAGGGGCCTCCGACGTCTCTCTTCATCTCTCCGTTCCCATCTCTTTCTAGGTCTCTGTCTCTATCCCAATGCACCGCCCACCGAAGATACGCGATGCGCGATGCACGTACCCCCAGACTGGGCGGCGGATACGACTCGTGGGCGGACTGGGCAGATGCGGACGCGGACTGGCGCACGACACTCAGACTCGGGCATGACTCGCGGGCGGACCGGACTGGGGCGGACTCGGACTCGACTGGGACGCTCCTCCCTTCCCCACCCCACTCCCTTCCCTCCCCGCTCTCTCCCCCTCTCTCATCCCATCCACTGTCCACTATCACCCTTTATCATGTATCATGTACCCGGACCCCCTTTGTTCCATACTCCCCTCGAAATTGAACAGTGTCTAATTTAATCAAGGAATCGGGTCCTCTTATCCTCCAATTGAATTTTCAAAGATTCCCGTGTGTATGTGGCTGGAGTACGAAAAGGAGGACCACGAACACACTCGGAACTTGCAATTGGAGCTCGAAGGACCAGGCAACAAACAACAAAATCAATTATCGACACAACCCTCTCGGAGTCTATGTATATGAAAAATTAGGCACTCTCCCTGGTTGATTGCTGTAAGATTTCGCGAGTCTGGCTCTCGGGTTACGCCCCGTCATCGTATATTTTGGAACATCGATATTGATATGACGGTGGAAGTATCCCTTAGTAGGCACTGGAAAGGTGTAGGTCAATTATTACTAGTTACTACACACAACTTCAAGATATCCTGTCGACGTACGGTGCCCAGTCAAATACTATCAGGCGATCGACGTGCCCACTCAAATACACAAATACTCCCAAATCTGCCACCAGTGTAACATGTTGTCCGAATGTCCGTATATAATTGAGGGCGGCGGAATGTCCGTATAATCAAGGGCGGGGTATAGGAGATATAGAGACGAGGGGGCGGGATTTCGTTTGACTTGTTTGGATGTGGATAAGGATGTGGATGTGGATGTGGGAGGAGGTAGAAGGACGAGAGAAGGAGGAGGAGAGGAGGAAGAGGAGGGGTAGGAGCGAACTCGGCGCCGAATTGGGGATGGAGGCCGGGTCCGGGCGCGCACTCCCTCACGGGATTTGGAGGTGGAGGTGGAGGTAGGCGGGGATGGCGTGGTCGGAGGTCGAGCGATCGTAATGCCAATGGTCGGTTACCGCGCCCATACCGACACACCCACACCACCTGCTTCAACTCCACCTACTCCAATTCCAGCTCCAACTCCCAACTCCCGAGTAGAATTATTTAATTCATGCGGGCGGGCCAAGAAGTTCGAATTCGTGTGTTGGTGTGGTGTGGTGGTAGTGGTATGTCGTATCTCGAGGCTAGTCGCGGGGTACATATACAGCGAGTTCGAGTTCGGCGTGGATTTGGAGAGGGTCTGCACTCGGAGGAAAGCGGTGCATGCATATCATACATGAGCACCTGCCACAATCGACAGCGAGCCAGAGACGAGACGATCACGATGACGACATGGCATGGTCCGACTCGCAGAATCGCAATATGCTGGGTCGACATCGTGCAGCCATGTTGGTGTTCTTCGATGGTGTATTGGAGGCTTTTGAAGACTCCAATCGAATCTTGCATCTGTGTCTCCGACGGTAGGCTACAGCTAAAGGAAAAGACAGGGCGGAGGGCAGAGGGCAAGAGAAAGGCGCGATGCGTGAAGAGTGAGGAGGGCGAAAGAGGACTCACTGGGAACAGAAACGTGGGTGGAGGGGGGGCAACGGCGAACTTGAAGTAATGCACTATCTTGGACGCCTCGAAGGATGCGGTTCCCCCAGTCGACAGGACGGAATTTAGCTGAGCCTCTGGGAAATGTATACGCAAGCCGGGGGGACGTCGCATTTTTCCCGTCCGATTCAAGCTATTTGGCTTCGGATAGAAGACGCGCTGAATATTGAATATTGCCTGGGGACTGCTCAGTGACGAGAACACCAGAACAGATTGCATGGTGCACGCACTTACTTGTACACCACTCACAATAAGTACACCACACAGCGTAGCTTATGTTTGACTCCGAGCAACGAATGGACCCCGTAGATCAAGCGTCATTCACATGAGGCGTAGAGAGCCAAAAGAGAGTTAAAAAGCAGCCTATAGGTCGGAAAAAAGAGAGCGATGGCTGAGGTGACGGAGGAGTCATTCCGAGAGACGGAATGAGGTATCGAGGAAGGTTAGGTTCCGGGATCCAGGGGGATCCTGCGCTACCGCTTAGGCCTTAGGCCTTACGACTGGCCAGAGACTGGCTTAAGAATCAGGATGAAGACGAAAAATTGCATCGAATTGGAAGAGGCGGCACTGCCAGTGGGGGCAAACACGGTCATGTGATGTTGGTTTCCTCCGAGTCCGCGACGTGCGTCAAGTCCCGACGCGTCCAACCAACGTCCAACATGCCCTCATCCAAGACTCAAGTCCAAGCCTAAAAGTACTTGTAATTTGACCAGGAATTCTTTTTATGGAGGACCGGCCATGTTTCTGATCGCGCTGACACACTGCCTTGCATTGGCCAGGACCATATTTCTCGCCATGTATGACCCAATGGGCCTCTCATTCCGTTCATTGGGTTCGTCGTGACTTTGGCTCCTCTCATATGATCGTAAAAATTCTTCAGTCACACTGCGCCACACCCCAAGGGAGATCTTGATTTTCCAGCTGAAACCTCTTCAAAACAAGAGATTGTGGAACCTTCGGATAATTGGATTTTCTGGGAAACCCGAACGGGACCACGTCAGTATAACAAACCTCCTCCTCCTCCGAACCGTAGATATCGATTCGTGTGATTGCCACGAGGCTGCGCTGTGCATACTTACATGGCGCACAATGGGCGCTGTGCCCATTCCGACTCCCTGGACCCTGAGTCCATTACTCAGACCATGTGATAGAGCAAATGGCTCGTGCTATAAAAGGGCGAGCTTCCGTCATCGATATCCCTCAACCATCGACTCCTAGTCCCCAGTGTCACCTGATTACTTACCACTGCTACCACCTATCCACCCACACCCAAGCATTCACTTACGATGGACTCCTTTGACGCCCTCGACTTTTCCTCGCCTGCCGCCGTCGCCGCGGCTTTCACTTCGACGCAATCGGGCCATGATGTGGCTCCGACTTCGAAGCAAACTCCTGACGCCTCGGTCGGCGCTCCTCCTGTCGACGAGGAGCGTAAGGACTCCAGCACCATCACGGCGTTCTGCTCGATTGCATAGTCTATCCTTCGCAGTGAGTGGCACACCTTTTAATATGGAGTCTCTACTCACACCGCCATCAGGCGCTCTTGAGCTCTAGCATCGGCTACGAGCCAGCACATACCCCACGCTCACCAACTGTCTCATTGCGATTTCTCTGTATTATGTTTCATCGCTTGCGCCTTTGCGATTCGATACTGATTTTAGTAATTTAGATACCATCTCCCTGCAACTCACACTTCATGGGTGCTTTGATAGCGTCCATGCTCCTGACCATCGTCGATGATGTCAGACCACCATTCCTTGCATACACTCAATTATTTTCTCGATTAATAACTCGCGATCCTTATATATAGTCCCATCTAGTATTTCCCCGATGATTTACCCTAGGCTGCATGTATCCCCTCCCCCGAGTCAAGCGCTCCCTATGTATTTTTGAGACTGTGTGCATGTATCCGAATAAATATATGATCCTCCATAGAGTTGCCCAGACCGGCTACTAAAATTGCCCTTCAGCTGGCTCAAATCGACTGTGGCGCTTCGTTGTTCATCTCGCTCATCCTCTCAAAATCATCAATTCGACTCTCGCTGTACACAGCGTGCAATCTTCCTGTCACCACTAGGCCCTACTGTTAGCTAAATGAGCGACCAATGATCTTCATGAGTCGTTACGGCTCGCTTCGGACTGAGCTATGCCTGAGTCGACGGACCACCCTTCTCACGGGAACAATGTCAGTACGCGACGGATCCAGTGTTTGTCTTTGTAGGCTCATGCAAGGGTCAGGATCGATGAGCATGAAAGAAAAATCGCAAGACAGGCCCAGATGGCGTTAAACCGTCCATTGTTGGACCTTGTTGGACCACGAGGTAATCCAACTTCGCATGTCCAGCTTACTATGTAACTACCGCTACATGATTGGTCGTGCGCAAACCAACGTTGTGACGCGAATCGCACGATTTTTTTGAACCTGGTCACTGTGGCGCTTCCCCGGTATCCATCACATATGACAATCTTCGCAGTAGAGCTTCATCCTTGACGTGAAGGAAGCCT
>JABCKV010000282.1:0-11383 GCA_018282005.1 Asterophora parasitica | reverse complement strand
AGGCGGAGAAAACCCGCCCCACCCTCCTCTACCCTGCCGCAATCCTCGACGAATCCCAAAGACGCGAGTTCGCGCCTGTCGAGTTGATGTCAGTAGTTGCATCCTTATTCTTTCTATTTCTGTTATTTTTTCGAAATAAATCTCAATCATTTTCACCTTGCATGTGTGTGCGCATCTAGTCAATTGACAGCCGTCGACTAGGAGCTGCTCAGATTTTCAACAAGCTTGTGCATTTCGTTGGCATTTCAAGGCAGTCGGAATGGGCCGAGATGCTGCAGCCAAGCACACATGAACAAGACTGGCACCAAACGCTCTCTGTCCATGTCATCGCCCATCATCGTAATGCCTCGACCTCCTGCCTTGCCACTCACTTTTTTGTGAATAGGCCTTATTGCCTCTCATACATCTCAACGGAATCGTGGCTTGCTTGACATCTGAGACAATTCCGGACCCAGACGGCGACAGAAAACCGCACGGCACAGATGAATCTCTCTCCACCAATATATTCCAGGTCTCTCCTATTCAGGATGGTCCTTCAGCCAACGTGTTATTACGCTTGATATGGGACACGCCGTGGATTTGCCGTTGCCGCCTTCTGAATCGTACATTTTCTGGCAGCACGTGTACAATTTCCGGAGCTGGCTGTTGCACTTCTCTGGCGAATAGGTGTTCTTCGTTAGGCACGCCTGGAGGTCGCAGGCTGTAAGGGTCAAAATGGGGTCAAAATGGGCATGTATCCAGGTTGCTTACCCTGTGCTTGGCACGCCTGGGACTGGACAGTGACTGCGTCAGTAGCTCTGGATGCCACGTTTCACTTTATATAACTGACCTTGGCCATCATCGGTTTCAATAACGTAGGGCGATACCAATATTTCCAATTTTTGAATAGCGAGGCCGAGATGGTGGTGATGAATGCTGTTTGGCTGACGTCATCTTCTGTAGAAAGCGAAACGCCCTTAGTCCCCGGCGCTCAAGCTCCCGCTTCAGTTCTCTTCAGTGTTCAACGTTCAACGTTCAACTTTCAACAAGCAATGTCGATATGCAATGTACCGCCGACCTCTCTTCATGATTTCTTGCCGGCAATCGTTGACCAGTGCACTGAGGACAGCCACACCGCTGCGCAGTCCCACGATCAGACCGCGATCGACCCGCTCCGTAACGGGACTCCTCCAAGATGACCAAGGCCAAGGCGATGTTGCGCCGGGGTACCCGACCATACATAGACCTGTACGGTGTTGGAGACTCTTATATCCAAAACAAGTTTATCTCCCCTTCCTCTCTTCCACTGCCAGTTCCAGGCCCTCGATGCCACCGTCAACAGACCCTATCGCGCTCGCCAGACGCTCAGATGACAGCGACAATCTCACAGGGATTCTAATACCGGTTATCGTGGGTGGGCTGGGGCTCATCGCCATTGCCACATCATGTATTGTTTCCTTTGCGAGGAGGAACAGAAGAGTCGTGCAGCCCGAGGAGTACCCACAGGTCCAGAACCGCTTTGAATATAAGGCTTCTGACTCCAGCGGCGCATTCGATTTACTACTGTATCCCAGCGATCCCTGGAAGGAGGCAGAGAGCGACTACATACCGCCGCGCCACTATCCCGGACCGTCCTTCCACCCTCAGCATGAGCAGAACAAGAACACTGGCGATTCTACGACCGTCATCGACGAGAAGCTTTCTGTCCCTCCCATTCACTTTCCCCCGATCGCTACGGCCTCCGCCTATACGCCCGACCCTAGACGACGGAGTTTATCTCCCCTCATCATTCCCCCGCCATTATATGCCCCCGTTTCCTCGGCCACCCGTGAATCTCCTTACGTGTCGGCGCACTCGGACAGCACGGAATCTGTGTATTCGCAGGCATCAGCGGCTCTGTCCCGTCGAAACACTTCGATTATTCCGCCCATCATACGCAGATTTACCCAAATTGGGCAACAGCAGGATGAGGAGAGCGCCACATCGCAAGCTGACATGCAGACTGTTGGGAAGCTTCTGAAAGAGCGCGCCAAGCGGAATCCGAACAAAATCTATCGCGAGGTGTCCCGCATCGAACGATCGGGTTCTATCACGTCGTACACTCTGGATGAGGACGACTCTGGTGATGATAGCGTTGGTCCGCTCCGACCCGTCCACTCGAAGCGGTCGAGGTCGAAGAAGAAGGTTACATCCCTTGTCACTGTGACTGAAGGCTCGGACACGGGATCTCCTTCTCCTTCGTCGAGCCGGGTGCCAGTGGCTACGGACAGGGCGAAGGAGTGGGATACTGTGGATTTCGAGGTTCCTGCCCCGCCCCCGGCTACGCACGCTCCTGCCGCCTGGACCCAAATTCAGGTTGCACCACAGCGCCCACTATCTTTCCCCGCCTTCCTTACGACACCTCAGAACTAGACTTAGGCGCTGCACAGGCCTAGTCGTTCTCTTGACGGGCATCCTCAGACCCTAAGCGTCTCACCATAGCCTTTGAGCGCGGGCCCAGCGCCGCCCATGGGATACGTTCACCATGACAGCGCTGATGAGACCCATGATGTGAACAACCCAGTGGGAGGGGTGATCACTGCGCATGGGCCGCAAGGTTATTTCGAACATTAATCGTTAAATCTGGAGACGGACTGGATAAGCCGACCTTGTACGGACGAGCTACATATTTCGGACCGCTACTTGCTATTGGACGAGCCCTTGACGATACGGACGTCATTCATTTAATCTACGGTAGTATCTGTGCTTTGTTCTGGACCTTGTACATATGTATCGTACCTGCCACTGTATGTTTACGAACTCTACTTACGAACTCTACTTACGAACTGTAGCATATATAAATCTTTGAAATGTTAGAAATAACTCGGTGGCTTTCATCAGCTTCTGAACGAAATAAACAGGACAGTTTCAAAAGCACTCGTCAAGCCTGTGCCACCGACGCGGCACGAAGTTCCTTTTCTCACCTTCAAACACCGATGGTCTTGTAGACTAACACATGCTCGAGGCGGAGTAACTTCAACCACGACTTTTCCGTATCGGAGGGCGCCTTCCACAGAGCTCATATGGCATCTCCGCGCACAAATTCTTGGGTGACAAGGTTGCGCAGGACGAATCCCCACTGTAAATTTCCTTGGAGTCAAGCCCAGGCCAGTCAGAAGTCACCAACTGGCTGGCGACCATGTGCTCGTGCCGGGAAAAACCTCGCGCGCCATCCCTTGTACCCCAATGCGACATCCTCAACCAGAAGTACCCAACCTCCCCCGAGTAACTCCTGTAGCACGCCTGCAACCTGTGGCGCTTAGCGTTAGGATGTATATTACGGAAAACGAAAAGGGGCGACAGATGGTCAAAGGCGTCGCCGTCATCGCTGTCGTCATCCGAGCCTGTGGCCTCAATCTCAAGTATGTCGCGCTCGTCTTCCGTCAACATTCCCTGCGGAAGTCCCAGAGACTTGCGTAGTCGCTGATGCAAACCAGACGGTCACCGGACCACGAGGTGCATGCGTCAAGATGTCCCACCGTCAATTTCAAGTCATAAGTGTCCACGCTACACAGCCTGTTTCAATAATGTAACGCCACCGGCGGAGCTTCTCATTCAATTCTATCCCGAATGAGTGAGTAATGGAATTTCGTATGTGGTCATGTGCGCATGCGTGGGGTGTACCTAAAACCGTAAAAAACAAAGATAAAAACTAACCAAGGATCTAAGTAGGGGCAGGGGCGGCCCGCGAAGAAACAAGGAGCAAGGGGCTTGAAGCAGATGGGTCATGGAAGGTGCGACATGAAACATGAACAGGAATATGCAAGAGGTATGGGTGAATGTGGAGGGTTCGGAATCGAAAATGCGAGGAGGGGCAAGGGGTATAGATGCATTCGAAGCAGGGTGTGCATTGATTATACGCAGAGCGTAGGGGTAGAGGTAGTGGTAACGGCGGGAGCAAGGGTAAGGAACACGGCGGAAAGCCGAGTCTTTTGCAGGTAAGGGGATCGGGGTGGGAAGGGAAGAGAAGTCAATATTGAATAAAAAGCCTTTGCAGAGATAGTAGAAAGATCGGAACAACATTCGTCGTGGCCCCGGACGAGGGGGATTCACATCATCACAGATCATCATCGTGGACCACCATATACATGTCCATGCGCATGTCATAGTGGGCTCCCATTTTCCCTCCCCTCTGCATGCAGAGGACTAGGCGGCAGCGGCGTCGGTGCACGGGACGGTGCGCGCGACGGGTTCCTTGACGTATACGGCGAGCCGTACGGTGCCTGGTTGTACCTTGCCGTATCGAGCATAGCGTCCGTGAAGTCTCCATTAGTGGTGGAATCCTTCATACTGCTCATGCCGAGCGCGCTGGCGATGCCAAAGCTCGGGACGGACTTCTTGCGGGTGAACTGGCCGATGATGGGCTCGTCGGGGGATATGGGCGAGCCGGGGAACGCGGAGGACGCGGCGGAGAGAAGAGAATGTTTCCCCTTTTCTGTGTTGGAGGTAGTGGAGGAAAGACTGATGATTGGTTCCTTTCCGGGGGGCTGGTTGTACATCCAGGTAGCGGAGAGGACGGTGGAGGCGCCGATGACGAAGGAGGGGGTGATACGGAAGTCGAAGAGGAAGACGGAGGCGAGGAACGAGAGCACGATGGACAAGCTGGTCGCGAACCCCTTGAGGATGTTATCCGAGTACTTGATCACCACGGCCGTCACGAGCCCGCCAAACACCTGGATGCCGACGGTCGCCCAGGCCCAAGCACCAAAGTTCCGGAAGAGGTCGAGGAGGAAGCCCTGTGAGTTGGCGGGCCTCTCGCTGTATATGATGGGGAGCAGCGCAGGGATCAAGGAGAAGAGCGACAACTGCACGTTGCGCACCCAGAGATCCGCGCGCGAGTTCTTCAGCACCATCTCAAAGTACACGCCCGCGAGGCCGGACGTGAAGCACGCGAGTGTGACTGCGCCAAAGCCCTTCATGGGGTTCATGACGTGCACGTGGAAGTCGTGGGCGCTGCCGACGGTGGTGTGTTTTGGGCCGGCATGACCCGCGCCGCCGTCTGAGGTCTGGATCTGGACGATGCCGACGCCGAGCGCGAGGAAGAGAAGAGAGAGCCACTTCGTGGAGCTCAGGCGCTTACGGAGGAGTGCGACGGAGAACGCGGCGGTGGTGAGGATTTTCATCTGGTAGGTCACCTGGAAGGACGCGACGGGGAGGTTGGAGATCGCGACGAACTGGAGCGAGTTCTGCACGACATAGAGCAGGGCTGGGATGGAGAGTTTCCAGCAGTCGGGGGAAAAGATATCGGCGCAGAGGCTCCAGAAAGGTTTGGTGCCAGGGTAGGGGAGCGCGCAGACGATCCCCCAAAGGGATTTGCGGTGCCATGGCGTTTCGGCTACCTCACGGACGCGGGAAAGGGCGATTAAGAAGGATATAGAGCCCTTCAGAATTTCATTCAGGAGCACGGCAGATGCAGGGGAATATGATAGCGCGGGAGGGGTCGAAACGCGCGAATAGTGCATTACGATCGAAAGGGCTGCGTTCTGGACGGCTAATGTTACTAGTCTGTTTTGTAAAGTGAATACTTGATCAGAGGTGACAAAAAAATAAACGCACGAAACGTATTTTAGCGGCATCCCGCAAATTCTGGGCCCATCTGCAGAGGTGGATATAGGACTTGCGAGCTGGCCTTTATCGGAGTAAGGAAACGCAGAAGACGGCAGCAAAGGCGACAGCCGTGGCGAAGAGTGGTGACTCGGGGGTGAAATGCCCAACGAAGACGACAAACGAACGATCGGCAACGAACGATGGTGAATTTCAGGGGAAGGGGGGTTCGATGCAGTCAAGTTTACGACCGAATGGCGGGGAACGGGGCGGTTGTGGGCCATGGCGAAAAGCAATTACTTCAACGTTGACAAACGTCGACACTAGGCTACTAGGTATAATATTAGAGCACAAGATGAATGAAATGGTGCAAGAGTTGGGCTTTGGACACTCACCTGGTAAGATAAGAAAAATAGCAAGCCAAAGTTGAGCTGCTTCACGGCGACGACGAGTCGAGGCTTTGGCGATGGCCTGAGCAGGTTGAGCTACGCACTGTGCAGCTAGCGAATTGCAAGTTGGAGCACTGGCAGCGAAGCAGCTGTCACAAATTTCAGAACGAAAAAGTACCATTCCCACGTGCGTAAATATCCCGCCACGGTTGCGCGATCATAACAGTTCGGCATGGGTTCGGTACAATAAGTTTACTACTAACTGATTATACGCCGCCTTCCACGGCTACTCGACCTTCTAAGTCTTGCGAAAATAGCCAGGACCTTCGTTGCACTCCTTCGTTTCTCCTAGGCCGACCTCACCAATTCGAATTTTGTGACATTGGTCAAGTTTGACCTGGCAAGTACAGGGCAATCATCCAACCATCGAACTCGGTGACTCGCATCAGAAACCTCTGATACCGGGTTTACGTCATCTAAGATTGACGACGTCGCAAGAGACTTTATCGCGTGGAGGATCTCCTAAAGTGTGTACATGTAACATAGAAAAACACATGAGCAATTGCGTTATGTATGCAAGACGCGGGGCGTGGGCCTCAGCCTCGCCTTGACATCTCCATCTGCAACCATCCATCGCCATCTAGAATCTAGATCCCCCCGGAAGAACAGGAGAGGACCGTGACCGTTGACGCGTCGATGCCCATTAAAATTAAAAAGAGGGATCTCTCGAAGACGAAACAGGGTGCGTTCCTTTACCAGGATTTTCTTCATCGGCCCACACGACCCGCACTGACAAATACAAGTCGAATGATGGAAACGCAACCCACATTGAATTGACGCTGGGTGGCTTGGGCCAGAATTCGTCAGTCCGCAAGTGTTGCACCGGAGGGACATGGAGGACACAGCTCTGGAGGTGAGCATGAGAAGGTGAAAAAAGCTGGGGAAACGGAAACGACGCACGTTGTCCAGGAGTACTGCCTTCGCTAAGTAGCCCTTCAGGTACCGGAACAGCCCTGTCGGTGGATAGCACGTTGGATGGATAAAATGCAGCCAAAGTCGTGGAGGAACCATTGGGGAACAATTTACTCAGGTGATGGCGAGATTGACTGCTTCCATCGGTCCAAAGATGTTTTCGAGGATGGTAGTAGGTAGTGAGATGCCGGGAAACCCGACAAGAGAGCACTGACTGACTTGGGATGTTCGACGAAGATTATACATGTTGGGTCGGTACGCAATCCAGCGCTATCTGCGTATGGTTTGCCGACAAACTGTGGGCCAGGTCGAGCGCGACCGACTGCACACTGATTTAGATAATCATGACTTCGACGGCCTCGAGAGAGCTTCGGCTGGCTCACCTTTCATATTAACTGCCGGTGTCAAGGTCTTTCCGTTGGAGTATTGCCTCTCTATGCATGGCATCATCAATCGTTCCTCCGTTCTGTAGACCCATGGTAGTAATGTGAAAACGCTCTAAAACCAAGGCTTTCGAAAAAACGCGGTGGCAGTATATGGAGTCAAGTTCGAAGAGAGCAACGAACTACGTAATAATCAGGCACGGCTATCCACTCACTGTGCTTTAAGTAGCTTATGCACTTTGTCACTTAGTGCGATACGGACGACAGTCAAACATACAGTAGTAGGATTCGGGCTAATGAACGTTGTGTATCACTCTCCCGATCTTGCCTCCTGTGGATATTTCCAACACTCAGCTACTTATATCAAATACCATCATACATATGTACTGTAGTACATTCATTCCATTCATCCATACACATGCACTGGCCTGCATCATAGAGGCACAACACAAGAAGCTTAGGCACCCACACCGATGCTCTTCAAGTAGTCAACGCGGTGAGGGTTAACCTCCGTCTCTG
Source organism: Asterophora parasitica (assembly GCA_018282005.1). Classification (NCBI taxonomy): domain Eukaryota; kingdom Fungi; phylum Basidiomycota; class Agaricomycetes; order Agaricales; family Lyophyllaceae; genus Asterophora; species Asterophora parasitica. Next base: position 3,558 of record JABCKV010000282.1, on the reverse strand, counting down.
TGCTCCGGTTGTAGGGAATCCACTTGGGCTCATCCTAACCATACATGTTAGATGCGGCAACCAAGCATCATAAGAGTGAAAAAATATAGTTGACGCACCTTGAAGAGCCGCAGTGCCTTGATGTTGTTCGCCTCATCCAGCGTGAAGCGGTGGTAGATACCCTCGGGGATCACAAGGAGATCTCCAGGCTCCACGCCGATACGGATCCAAGCATCCGTTGGGGTTTCTTCATAGACACTCAAGGTAAGTTCGAGGGCTGTAAGGGAGGCAGGCGTACCTCTAACGTCGAAGAATCCGCTACCTCCAAGGATATAACGGATCTCCTCGTCCTCATGCATGTGCCTACAAGAAATAGGTGTCCCTTGATGCTCAGGCAACGCTACGCCACGGTCCAAAGGAACAGTATTTCACGCACTCTTCAAAAAATGTCTTGATCTTCGTCTCGTAGAGCTTCGTTGCTTAAAATCAGTCGACTAGACCCCGGAGCGATTAATTGACATCCACTCACCTCCCCAAGGCCCTCCTTCGATACGTTGATCGTGTCGCGGTTCTTGTAACCCTCCACCCCAGAAATTCGGTCGATCTCCGGTTCGTGGCCCTCGACGGGGATCGTCCAGTACTTCACCCCGAGCTTAGAAAGTACATCCAGAGACACCGGCCGCGAAGGGATGTAATCGTGGGGCAGACGCTGATCGCCAGGAATATTGTCAAAGTAGTAGGCACGCATTCTGGTTCCTCAACGAAGAGAGAAGATTATGGATAAGTTAGAAGTGAAGAGCAAGTGAAAAGAAGAGGCGATGGCGCAAAAGGTGGCCACGGTCATGAATCCTGATCGCCCCGGCATCCTACCGGCATCTTTCTGAGCGCGCCCAGTCAGGAACATTCGAAATCGATGCTTTCCAATTGACTGCATCCTCTACATAGGCTCTAGCCCTTCCTAGGCTCAAAAACGTCGAGCCTTCGTCCCCATTCTATGGGTAAAGGTGGAAAGGGCAAATTCAAGGCTCCCAAGGAGTACAAGGTGACCGTGAAATTCTCGGAAAGGTTGCCTCAAAGACGGCAATCTGGATTGACCCATGACAATCCTTAACCTTCTAGACAGATTTCAAGTATCTGGTTGTTGTAAATGCCTGGGGAACGTATGGACATCCAAGGTTCTTTGATAATGTGTCCGCATGGTTTGAGCTGATGCTCAAGGATGACTATCCCGACGAGCGGGTGCGCTCTATCTACGCTCAATCAACAGTACGTTTATGTTCATCTCTGTAAAGGTAGAAACGATGCCATTTTCTTCTCGTAGCACCGTAATATCATCGTTGAGCTAAACCCCGCAGTCGACATCCTACCACTTCTTGGAGCCCACCACTATGCGAGTTTCCTCAAGGAACCTTACAACAACTCTGATAGCGTGTCGTACATCTACGAGTACAATTATGCGAGATTCAATGATCCGCAGCTGACGGGTAAGCACAAGTCAATTGCCCTACTCCCCCAAATATCTTCAACAGGACAACTTCCCTAGGCTGGTCCTCAAATCCTATTGGCAGCTACGATGTCACGATATTTCCCATTAGGCAGCCCTACCCGATACCGTTACCTGCTCCTCCACCTACTGTTGACATCCGGTATGCAAAGCGCCCTCCTGGTGTACCGGTGATTTCACCTCAGGCAAACCCACCCCCGAGAGCCCTGGATGCCCATGTTTGTTTTCACGATGGTTTCGCGTTGTACATTCTAACGTCTTCCCATACCTCTCGTTCCAGTCAAACTTCAACGCCACGGCCCCATCAAATACCCAAATTCAAGATACCCAGGCACCATTACCTCCCTTCAAGAGCGAGGAAGAAGATAGCGAAGCAAGGTTGCTTGTTAAGAAACGAGATCCGTACGAAGAAGGTGATCCTACTGCTATCTGCTTTACGAACTGCACCTTACCTTGCAAACTAGATGATGATGCAGACCGTCTTTTGAGGGGTGCTGCTGGTTCATCCTCGGCCGGGATCATCAACCAATCGGAGGCAAGTCGAGATGCCATATCTCGCATCGTTAAACGAGAACCGGAAAGAGAACGGGTTGCGCCACGTCACGTCCTTTTGTCAGCACGAGATACAGTTGGTGTGTACAACTAACTCTAGAGTGATATGGGACACCCTATAATTCTACAACCAGCTCCGGGAAGAAATCAGGAGAATTCAGCCACTCGCACTGCTGATCCGGTCAAGCATGAGGAGACAAGTAAGGATCAACATTCTGCCAAGGCCAAGTTTTAATCACTTACAAGCCCATCATAGGTGTCGACGAATTTCTGGACTCTGTGCCCCTCGTTAAGAAGGAAGAACCAACAAGCTTGTCGCTATATCTCCACTCCCCGGGCGCGCCAAACGGTGGGCAACTTCCTCGATTGCCAAGTTTCTGACTGACGAAATCTACAGAACAGACATACGAACCTTCGGATAGCCTTGTGGCTGCCTATGCTCAACTCGCGGAAAAGAAACCTCACATCTATCCTGGCACTGATACACCTGGTGAGAGACTTCCTCTACGTCAAAAATTCCCAAGTACTTATACTGACAGCATCTGCAGAACAGACATATGAACCTTCGGAGAGCCTTCTGACTGCCTATGCCCAACTTGTGGATGCGAAACCGCACATTTATTTTACTGACCCGGCCGTGGCTTCGCACAGTGGTGCAGATGACCGTGAGTCGAAGAATCTCAAGTGATCGAGCCACTTCTGACGCTATAGATCAAACTGTGCAGAAACTACGTATGAACCCTCGGCTGACCTCTTGGCTGCATTTGCTGGGCTAGATCCCGAACGCCTCCGAAACCCTGTTGGGGTTAGTCCACACTTCTCGAATATCAAGGAGGAGGTACAAACCGGTAAGGATCCCTTCTTATGATCTTTCTCTGCGCATCTCCCAACCAATGTATAGACTCTTTTGACGACAATCGGCTCAGAAAGCGTTCAACCCCGTTAACAGCAGAGACCGACTCGGCAGCGCCTCCCATTCCGACAATTTCCATCAAGCCTGAGACTCTGGACGCCTTTCGTCTTCCTCCCACATCCCCTTCTCATGCGACGCGAGATCCGAGGCTTTTACGAAGAGACCGTTCAGCCACACTTGCCTCGCAGGCAGAAAGTGCGGTCACTGTTCGCGTGAAGCCTGAGCCTCTGGATGACCCTACAATTCCTGCGGCGTCGCTACTCCCTTCTACGGCGCCGCGCGGCCCGCGGCTCCATCCCGGTAAGTTGCTCTCGTAGGACCTCTTCCTGAAATTCTTCATTCATCTGTGTCTGATCACAGCGAATGGATACGCGAAGCGCATGGTTGATGATGAGGATTGTAGAGGTGAGAAATGCGGCCTTGTGTTCTCTAGTGCGCAATGATTTAAATTTATACGGTTATGCAGGGAGTACGAAGAGAATCAAGTCCGAATACTCATACTAAAGGACCAACGTGCCTTTGTTCCGCTGAATTGTATACAACTTATTTGCGCACAACTCTCCAGGATAAATCAGATATGGTGTCGTATGATCAGATCATCTTGTATTTT
>JABCKV010000281.1:0-20896 GCA_018282005.1 Asterophora parasitica | reverse complement strand
TTCAAACAAAGAGGTGAGTCTGGGGACAGGTTTGAGACGACTCATCGCAGTTTTATTTCCTTCAGTTGAATATACTTAAAGGGATGTTGCTCGAACATTATTGCAATGGACTATACATTACAACGCAATCAATTCATACTTGTCATACACACTTGAAATCCCAGTCATCACCGCTTGTACCCCGCTCGGCTTCCAGGAATATCTATCCATATGTTCGAATAAGAGAAGATTGAACGCGAAAGCTGCTCCCGGGATTAACTTAAGCAATTACGGAACACAAATGAGACGTACCCATGAAGATAAACGCCACATCAGCCCCAGTACCAGTCCCACGAGAAACGCTCCACATGGTTAGATAACCATTTCATGTCTTCGCAATTAGGCAGAGGCACCGTGTTCGGGTTGGAAACACGGAGGCTCATGACCGCATACTGCCCCATGTGCAACTTTTCCTGCAGCGCCAGATTCTTCATCACTTCCACCATCCGCCTCACCACAAATGAAGAGTTCAGAGACGTAGGAAGTGGGAGGACAACGCAAAACGCATGCAAACCAGTGCTATGCGTGGGGTGAGTAGGTGAGTACTGAGTACTAAGTATGGAACAGGGTCAGTAAGTACGATGTTAGTATATGGAGGGGAGTGTGGAGCGAGCAGCACATGGCGAGAAGGCAATGGTGGGATGGTGGAGTATACTAGCTAAGTGGGAAATAAAGAAAAGGGAGTGGGACTGGGGTACAGGAAGTGGGAGACGATATATTAGGAGAAGATGAGAAAATGTCGAAGGGGGAGCGGGCAGTGACAACGTGTAATTTATAGAGAGAAAAAACTGACGAGGAGCAACACACGGAAGAACAGAAAAGAAAGAAAAAAGGAGGCAGACTCCACCCACTCATCCCAAACCCGGACCGCCCATCTCCTTATCCCTATCCACCGCGCCTGGCGCCATATTCATACCCATGCCCACTCCCCCTTCTCCCATACCAACACCATGTGAATGAGCATGACGCGTACTCGCTCGGCGGGGCAGGGGCCGCACAGGCCGGATAGGGCGCCAAGACGTGATGATTTCTAAGTCCTCGTCCGAGTCTGAGTCTTCGTCGTGTGAGTATGAGTATGAGTTCGAGGCTGAGTATGAGGAGCGTGATGAGCCCGACGAGGAGCTGGAGTAGGATGAGGAGCAGGACGTGGTTGAGTCATGCGAGCCGAAGGTACGCTGGAGCGGTTGGGGTGGAGAGTGCATGTCGAAGAGGCCTAGGCCGAGGTTCTGTGCATTGTACAATGCATTCAGTGGTTGAATAACACAACATGAAGGAAATGAAAACGCACCATCTCGACGTATCCGCCCATACTCTCGTCCCGATCCAAACACTCAATGTCGACGCTCGCAGGGCCCTCGCGCGCGCGTTTCGCGAGGAGTGTATTGGATGCGTGCAGTGTGGGGAGAAACGCTTGTACGCGGCTCAGAACTAAAACACATACACCTCGATAAAAATGCTCAAAGGTCGTAGTATGGGGAATAGGGACACATACGTTCAGACGGCGGCGGCACAGCGCACGGCCTCGATCGTGCGTCGCGGTTCAGGAAGGTAAAATCCGGCGGAGACGTCGATATCCAGCTTCCACTACTCGGACTCTTGCTGGCGCTGGCGCTTGAGGCATTCAGTTTCGACAGTGTCCCTTCTACACCATGATTCATATCAGTGAAGTTCTGTGCACTTAACTGGGCTTTGGTGGAACTCACGGATCCGCAGCCCTCGCTGCTCCTCGTCTTCGACGTCGAGCAGCCCCCCGCGGCTGGTGCTGGCAGTGGTATCGGTGCCCATGAGGTTGAACACGCGTTAGGAGGTTGATTTAGAACTTATTGACCACGTGCACAATCGTTTCGGCCCTCCGAGGATATAATATGTACAAGCAAAGTTGATCGTAAAATTGGCGGGCGGGCGGGCCGGGAGCCCGGACTCCTTTGCCAATGCCACCCACGTCGCCGCTGGCTTCAAAGTTCACCTTTGCGCTGTCGCCAACAGCCCATCGGTTCAGATTTTGTTTTTTCGCGAAGGCACTTGATGCCACAGTCGTGGGTATCCTCGGTTCTCTGTGTCCCCTAGTGTCACCATTTTATCCTATGTACGAAGCGCCCGAAGACATTCTTGAAGGAACATAGGGCTTTGGCCCTCCTGCAATCCCATTCGCATGCGCTGGAGCAGCCCGACTGTCGTAAATACGCGCACGCCAGGGACAGCCAGGTTTCTGCACCTTGTCGAAAAACACGTCTTGACTCTTTCGGCGTCTCGTCTGTAAGCCTTGTCGCTGTATTCTCTGTACCTCAAGCTTGTTCCTGTGACTCGAATGCCTGTCAAACATCTCCGGGCTCAGTACAACACACCGCTGACGCGATTTCCAACTCTGCACTGGATAACAAACGATGCGACCACTAAAATCAATTCCTTTTTTCGTCAACGACTGGGGCGAATGATCCATGTGGCCTCTACAGAACGATGGAGCATACACGTTGTAGGATTCTTTTTGCGTACAGTGCCAGTGCCCTTGCCTCGAGGCGATTTTGACCACAGCAAGACCTGGGCCTGGACCAACAGTGTTCTGATGCCACACGTGTTACCGCACGTGAAGGTGGACCCACAAACCGATTCTGGACAATCAGCAACAGCAATGGCTTTTGTTCTTACACCACCACCGCCGCCGCCAGAACGCCCCCTTCCTGCGCTCAAATATCACCCAATCGACGACACACTCGAGTATGGATAGCTCACCCAACGACTTCTTCCGAACGACGATCGGGTTCCCCGATATCACGACAATCGAGTGCCCCCGGGGTGCGCCCTTGTATTATCATGATGCAGCAGCACTGCGCGTCCATGTGAGTCTTACTTCCGTAAGAACCCCCGATGAACGAATCTGACGTGGAGTGCAGCCCCCACATGTCGGCCCCAAGGTGCCCTACCTCTGCGACGAACTCGTGCCGCGCGTGCACAACGCGATTTGCGCCGCTGCCCACCAATACGGCGACGTCACCTGCTTTGACGCTCTCTACCACTCGTTGAGGCAGCACGACCACGATTACGATGGCGCCGGCGATTGCGCATACTTCTTACCGCCAAAGGCCACTGACTCGTCGTCCCCGGCCCCGTCCACGTTCTCGACACCATCCACGTGCAGCTCCTCTTCCACGTCCCTGCCCCCGTTCTGGACTCCGTCCCCGGATGCCCTCCATTTCCAGCCCATCGAAAACGGCACCCAGGATCATGACGCGTTTCTCGGCCTCGAGGCGTCCCAGCTCTCGCCCATGGCGGCACACCTCCTTCTACCCGACGATCTAACCTCTGGCATTCCCATCGGGAACACCCCCAGCGTCGTCGCCAGACTTTCTCCGTCTTCCGTCTTAGCGGCCGCCCAATTCGACTGCTACAACCCGAGAGTCGACAGTGCACTCAGCCTTACGTGCGCCTCCCCCGCTCTCCTATGCCTTTCGCCAACGAAGGATTCAAGCAGGGCGAAAGCCCCTACATTCGTATGCGTAAGTCGTTAATTCATGAATCGCGACCGTCCATCCTATGATTCTAACGTAATCGTGTTTATTATCCCAGGCTCCCGAGTGTTCGCCATCTGCTGTTGCCCTCCGTTCCGTAGTGTCTTCCCTCGTCATCGACCGGAACTCCACAACTGCTGGGCCTACGGCTAACACCATGGAAGCCACGCACGCGATTGCGTTGAATCCAACTTCGACTCCGAATGGCAGCCACATGGAATTGACCGCGCACATCATCAATCCAGACTCCAGCCGGTCTCTCGCATCGAAGGCCGCAGATACAGCTCCGAACCACATCACCACCACCACCACCACCAACATCGATGCCCAATCATCTCCAGCAGATCGAGCGGCAGAGCGGCCTATCGTTCCCCTCAGACGCAAGCGGGAGAGTTCCAAGTCGAGCAAGGCGGATGGCGGGGGCAGAGCCCATGCGCGCACCTCCGCTCGAACATCCCCGTCCGCATCTTCTGTAACTACCTCAGTCTTCCGAGTTGCACCTCCCTCTCTCTCTCCGCTACCATCGTGTTTCTCGCGTGACGCCCCCGATCCCGTGATGCACCCCGAGGAGCCTGCTTCCCTCATCGCAGTGACCACCCCTCTCGTGCAGGACCTCGCAGCGATAGACACCATCGACAGGTCGAATCATCGACGTTCCAGGCGCCCAAAGCGGCATATCAGCTATGAGGAGATGGAGATGGACGATGACGCACCAGCCCCGAAGCGCACCAAAAAATCCTCTTCCTCCACCTCTGCTTCCCATCCCCGTCCCCGTCCACGATATTCCCGCACCTCCTCCTCCTCCTCCTCCTCCTCCAGTGGCACCCTCCCCTGCCCCATCAAAGGCTGCCCCGTTCTCTGCACGCGCCCCTCCGACCTCAAACGGCACCTCCTCACCGCCACCGTGCACGTCACTGAGTACCAGGCGATGCGGAACCTTGAGCTGATGTGCCGCAAGTGCGAGCGCTTTATGGCGCGCGTGGATTCGAGGGTGCGGCATGAGCTGTTGGATGCGTGTGGGAAGCGCACATTCCACCGTGCGCCTGCTATTCCGGCGCTTATTGTTCGGAGAGAGGACTGGGCGCAGGTTCCGCCGCTGAGGTTCTTGAATGAGACTTTTGAGTAGCGCGTGCGTGATAGTGGTACCCATGGGGTATGGGGCCCCAGGTGGCGTGGATCATCTGTAGAACAATTTTTTGTACACTTCGACGGACACACACTGGACTTTTCCTCCTTTTCTGATACTGTAATCTGTAGATGTATAGAGCTGTGTACAATCTACTTTCAATCGTTTTCTCTCGGTGGACATGTAGCGCTGAAGCCGGGCGTCGGATATCTTGTTCTCCAGTAACAACCCGCGTGGTCTGTACAGAACGGCCCAGACACGTAAGCACAACAGATATCACATTTGTTGTAATCCTTCGTTGTTTTGTAGCGCACAAGTATACAACGTGTAAGAGCGTTAACCAACAAGGTTTGTGGTGTTTCCAAGTGAAGAACGGATGTTGATATTGAAGAAAGTTGTTCATAGTTCGGAAGAGCGTGGCGTCGGATAAATTGAAGAACGAGCCTCGTGCTAGTACCCTAGAAGGTCTAAGATAAAACGCTTGTGGCTGAGGTTTGCATGACAAGCAGATAACATATGCCTTTATCGAAGAGCGCAACAATCCATTTGAACATCGAGGAGCCTCGTGCTGGGGGAAGACAACAAGATCACCGAACGCCAGAACAGGTTTGGCTGACAAGAAAATAACATATGTCGTTATCGAAGCGTGCGTCCTATCCATTTGAACATCGAGGAGCCTCGTGCTGGTAACCGAGAAGGCCCAAGATAACCGAACACCTGTACCTGAGGTTTGCATGACAAGCAGATGACATATGTCGTTGTCGAAGAGCGCAACAATCCCTTTGAACAGCGAGGAGCCTCGTACTGGAGGAAGACAACAAGATCACCGAACACCAGGACAGGTTTGGCTGATAAGAGAATAACATATGTTGTTATCGAAGAGCGCGACCCTTCCATCTGAGTGAAGAACACGCGGTTTCGTGCTGGAGGAATATGCCAGCAAGTCGAAAACCTCCGGACGTCTGGCATGATAAAAAAGTATAAAGAGGCGCAGGTCAGGCTACGATCTCTCATCAGCTCTTCCGCACCCCACCACTCGACCTCGACGCGATCTCAGCTTAACTTGCACATACACACGCTGCCCTTACTCACTTGAGCATGCCCAAGCAAACCCCTAACAAGCCTAAATCCGAGCCTTTCTACTTGGCCTCCCGCCACTCTCAGAACCGTTCCAGCTCGTCAAGCAGGACGCTGGAGTCTACCCTAGCGGAAGAGATCCGCGCAGATTTATCGACAAGCCAGACTAGCTCCTCAAGCAGGACGCTGGAGGCTACGGTACGCGCAGATTTATGGGCGCGCGACGTCACGGAAACCTCCGCGATATGCGTCAGATGCAACGGTAAAATCCATCTGAAACGTTGGGCATGGCACAGTAGTACGGGGTGTAAAGCCATCCAGGTAAGATGCTCAGTCACGAATGTCGTTCAAAACCTAGTGCTAGTGGCACGAACGGGTCTATTGACCAGATGATCGCTGACCGATTGTAGATGCACGATCTGTTATACGAAGACATTAGCCTATCAGAGAAGGAGGCGGACGACGAAAGCGAACTCGAGAAACTCGTGAGTGCCCTGAGCTTTCCGTCCGGCGATAGTGAATTGGCGCGGTTGCTCCGCTCTGGATTGCCGCGAGCGAGTCCGAGTGCTGTAACAGGCGGAGGCCAAGGATCGTCGTTTTCACGCCCCTCGAAGGGCATGCAGAGTATGTGAGGCGAATCGCGATGATGGTCGTTCATGTATCCGACGAGGTGTAGCCCCTGGACCTTTAGTAGATGGTAGGGCTTGAAACTGATGTGTAGTACTCATGAATAAAAAGGATTTCCCTGTTCGCTCCCTTGTCTGTGAAATGGATATACCCAGCCAGCGAAGTCCCAGCGAGCAAGAGTCAGTGTCGGCAACGGAAAGATCGTCCAATTTGCTACCAGAGGCTAGCAGACAGCATACATGACGAACAGTTCCAGAACCGAGAGACAAGATTTATGAATATAATGTATGAGTCCAAGCGATCGCGGGACGTGAAAAAACTTGCAAAGGACAATTATCCGACGTAACCCCGCGCCAAAATTTGCTGGTTCGGTGGCTGTACCGTCCAGGCACAGGCGATCTTCTTTTTAACAACAATGAGCGCGCGCCGCGCTGAGCATCCGAGGCGAAAAACGCGTGCATGGGCGCCGCGCAATCTAATGGAGGGCGCCGACACCCTCTGACTCTCTGGAAGCACGCGTCTTGTGTGGTTGCTCTGGAGTGCTTGGTGGAGTGTGCAATTTTTTGCAGTTCTCGCGGAAAGCCCTACGTTCATCTGAAGACGTGCCAACCCTTGCTCTGAAGGTATGTTTTACTCGGTCGGCAAATTCAATGCAGTGACATGCGTGTAAGGTGTAGGCTAACGATGCATTGTTCGGCAAAAGCCATCAGGTCGCCATATCACTACGACACGCCTCAGATAGCAAATTTGCATCGTACACCCAGCGCCATGTGTTCCATCAACCCGAGGCTTATTTCCCTGTGTTCCACTCTATCCATGACCCTGATTTATCTATCGAACAATGGGCTAGCTACGGGATATTCCTTGCGGCTGCCACGGCCACCATTATGTTTCTTCCTACAGTGGCATACAATGTACAATGTCTCTATGGCCAAAACGCATGGACGCTTTGCGAAGTCGGGCGGCGCTATAAGAGCAGATGAAGATGGGCTCATTTCTTCCTCTCCTTAGCATACCCCGAATTTCTGCACACGTTCTACTACACATTTCCTCAGAGCATCCGCTATGTCTTCCTTCCCCCGCACGATGCCCCTCAGGAATGAAACTTCCTTCGCCTTCCGCAGCGCGGAACACATGATGACCGAGCTTGGCTACGGTCGTGTCTTTAACTCTGAAGCCGAACTGATGGAGGCTCAGCACGATGGCATGTTGTATGTTATACTATTCTATTTCATTTTATCCTTCTCATTTTTCTCGTCCAGTATGTCGACTATCACCGAGGAAGACCAGGCGCCCGGCGCGCCAGTGATCAACAAAGCTGCAGTGCCCGCGCCGAATGCTGCGTCAGTCGACCCTGCCTCCATCACACAGGCCCTCTCGCGCTCCAATTCCCACCACCAACCCGCATTCACCATACCCCCCTCTCCGACCCTCTCCCTCCCACCTGCTGCTTTCCACCTCCCAACTCGCCGCTCGAAGCGGGGAACGTACATGTCTCCACTGGAAATCAACAGCATCCTCTACGACCCTCCTTCGTCTGTGGAGCTCGACGCCGCCGTGAGCCGCTACGTCTTCAGCTGCATGTGGGGTCGGTGTACGGATGTGATCCAGCGCGAAGGGTTATCCAAGATCCATGGGTACGCATTCAAGGACAATATCGACAGGCACGTCCTGGCGCACCTGGCGACCGCGCCGTCTGGATTTGGCCTCAGTGGTATTGGGAACAACATGGAGCATATGTGCGGCTGGAATGGGTGCTACAAGCTCTTTCTGTCGAGGGATGCGTTGAAGCGCCACGTTTGGTATGCGCACGTCTTCTGCAGGCGCAAGAAGTGTCACTCGAAGGTGTCGCCAGAGGACATGGGGCGCCACCAGCATGAAAAGTGCAATGGCCGGCGCCGGGCGCGTGGATAGGGAATCAGTGGAGATATGGAGTTCTGTGGTCGTTACAGGGTGCTTTCGATTGATTTGTGACCGTTGCTACGCCTATGCCTATGTAGACTGTATGATTCAGCCATGATTATGTTTATGCCACATGCAATATGGTCCCCTACCCTTTGAGAAGTTCGGGTTATAATTTATCGTCGCGTTAAGAAATGAAGATAGCCACCAATGGAAAGGGATGATATTTCTGGTGTGACGCCACAAAACTGAGTATTTGTACAAAAACACGGCCATCTGGACAAAGCGAACGTGAAGGAAAGACAACTACAAGGAAATGCGCGTGAGTCCATCATCGGGGTTAGTCACGGTCAACGGTGGTTATTACCGTGGTCCTGGAGCGGTACAACCATAGGTCAGCCAATGTATAGATGAGAGCGTGTCACATGAAAGATTACGCTCAGCGAGCTAACATACATTCTGTGCAGGCGGGGGCGCCGTGGGCGGAGGCTATAGAAATGAGACAACGTGAATCAGACGTATAGCAATAAATCCAGCTCACGGGATAGCAAATGTCAGCATTCCGCGATCCATGATGAGGCTACGCGTAGTTTCTGTAGTGCAACAAGTTGTGACATATCACGACGGAAATCCTCACCTCATCAGGATTATAAGACGGCGGTGGCGTAGGCGTATCTGGCGCGGAGTAGTGCGTGCTTTCCGTCCTCTGACTCTGGTCTGAGAGCGTATAGGCGTACTTGGCGCAGAACGCTCCGTGCTGTCCCAAGTCTGAGTTCGATCGGCGATCGTGCAGCTGGATTCGACGTCGTGCAGCTGCTGCTCCACATCCCCCTGCCTATCCCCCTGCTGGGGAACAATATTGGCATCAGGGAGCCGACGTCGCCTGAACCATCTTCGACCCCTCATGCGCCTGGGTATACAATCGAAGCAGAAGGCAAGCAATGTAACCCATGCGAGTAAGATGATGGGCGAAGCAAAAACTGCACATACATGGAGATTAGTAAGTAATGGATGCATAAAGAAGGGAATATTGATCCAAAGGGGGAGTGAGGAGGGCGAGAGAGGCAAGGCTTTTTATGAGGAGGCGTGGCTGGAGAGTAGCAGAATTATCACAACGGAAAGTGAAGGCAACACTGATGTGGATGTACTATACAGAACGGAGGAGATCGACACGAAGGAATGAGGGAATGAACCCGCCACTCAAGGTCCTTAAATGATAGTGTACCCGTCTCGAATCTTAAAGTACGGCTTCGGCATGATTATGTTTACGCCACACGCAAATCTCCCTCCTTTGGACTCTCAGAGGATAACATATGCCTGCGTTCCTGAGGGAATGAGGAACGTCGACACAAGCAAGAAAATCAATTTGACAGATAGAGAAATCAGCGATCTTGAAGAGACGTCATAGAAATGAATGTCTACAAGGCAAGGCATCGTCACAATGATTGGTTATCTGTAGTTATTTGCGTGGTCCTGTAGCGGTAACAAAAAGCCCAGGTCAATTCGGGTTGCACATAGCATGCATACAAGAAGCTAACATACATGTGTATGTGCCGCCGGGGGCGTGGTGAGTGGAGGCTAAAGGCAAATAAGACAACGTTAGCCACGGGTTGTCGATCGAAAGGATATCGATAGATCCAACTCACGGGTGCGTGTGGATAATAAGTGTCATCATTCAGTGTAGAAGGCTAGCATACCATTCTCCAGCTCAAGTCACAACACCCCCGTACCCCGATAGCAAGAAAGCACGTACCGCGGTCACAAAACTTTCATCATCAGCACCATAAGGCGGTGGCGGCGTAGGCGCATTCGACACGGGATACTCCGTGCTGTACCCCCTCTGAATCTGGTCGGGGAATGTAGCACTGTAACGGTGCCGCTGCTGCTCCATGTCCCCTTGCCCGTGCTGCTGCTGGAAAAGAGCATTAGACAGCGGAGGCCGATTGAACCATGTACCACTCCCCCATTTGCGGGAAGTAGTGGCGGGGCCGCGTGTGCGCAAACGCCGAAAGAATTCGGGGACGTGTCCGTACAACCGCCGGAAGAATTTGGAGACCTGCGAGCATATCCACGCAAGGAATACGAGACAGATAGTGATAAGGGGCGGAAGAATGAATACAACTGGGTATGGAATTTATTAACAGTATAAGGAGAGAGAGTACTGGTCGAGAGGGTGGCAGGGTAGAGACCTACCGATGGTGATGCCCACAAGGATGGACGAAATATTTGTGCCGGGATCCCAAAAATTCCAGCTGGAGTCGTCACTGTCGTTCCCGTCACTGGTTCCTTGGGCATTTCCTGGGGGCGCCTGACTGAGAAGTAGCAATAATATTGCCACCAACAGTGAAGGCGACGCCGCAAACGCTGAGAGAAGATGCAAAACCGAGGAAAAAGACATGAAGGAACGGGGATGAAGCCGGTACCGTGAGCTATGCAGCAATCTCAGACTCTTATAGTACGCCTTCGGCATGCTGCCAAGCAAAAAGCTGTGAAGGAATAGGGATGAGGAAAGACAGAAGGACGAGGCACGGAGGCAGAAGATGTTCTGGAAGAAAGCCATTCTGCGAAGTAACGCGGGGGGTGGGCCGTTGTAGTAGCTGATTCAAAAGTCCATTTCGCGTTCGGGGTCGACCTGAACTTAGCGCAAGCCTGGGTTAGATTCGGACGTCTTCAACCCTCCACGCATTACATCGCCCCAGGCTTCCAGCAATAGGAGGCGTGGCAGAGATTCTACTATGATAGGAGGCTTCGCCGTATGTGGATTAACGCATAGCCTCCAAGAAAATTGGCTTCTTCGTGAGAGCAGCCAACCCAGGCAGCTCCCGTTCAACATACCAATTTTCATGATTGTCCAGTCGCTGGTACCGGCACATCGAAAGGCAGCCTCAACATCGACTGGCGCAATGGAGTTATGACATCGAAAAGCAGAGCCGAATAGGGGAATACATCAGAGGTGCGTTCAAGGACTTTGCACGCCGAAGAGAAGCTCGACCAACACTCCCCATTTTCGATGTATTTCTCTCGAGTAAGAGTAATAGCTCCTAGGTCAGTCCGAGGGGAAGCTCGCCAGAATTCTGAAAATACGCCTCATGGGGCCAAACATCGTTGTCGGATTCGCGGTTTCAGAGGAGAGTCTGGACGCGAGGGGCAGGCACCACGAAGAAGGTGGGTTTCGACGACTTGCGGTAGCCCGACGAAGAACTTTTCCAATAAAAAGCCAATGGGGGGTGCCTCTGACCGATGCCATCGATATTCGCGAAGTGGCACTTCTGCGGCTACGTCATCGTCAGGGATGGCTTGCCGAACGTCGAGTTCGTATGGAAGCTCACCTTGATCCAGTGTACAAGAATCAATCGCATGTTACTCCTTCGTCCCAAAGGTGGCCTGATACCTCCACACACCGCCACGTCACCCCTCGAGCTTCAACTCGCGCATAATCCAGGAAATACCACGACTCCGCTGCCCCATCGATGACTGCTATTGTTGAGAGAAAAGCGCCATGAGAACCGGCGTGACGATTGGCAGGCCTTGCGTGCAGATTTGGTGCAGGAAAAGAATCTGAAAGAGCCGTAAGTACCGGGTAAATACCGGGGCAATCATACTTTGGAATGAGTGAACATACCATACTGAACGACTCGTCGCCGAGCATAGGGTTTAGGAAACCCTACGTGAAAGTGCGGCCCCCTAAGAATCACCATCAGAGCATGAGTGATCATGGAGAAGGAAGGTGCGGGAGGAATAGCTACCTTTGCCCACCGACTCTAGCTCCACTCCAGTGAAGACATACCGCCAAGAGACCGATATCAACATGGAATGAATCAGAATTCAAGTCAAGCACGGCTAGAACTATCTAAGTCAAGGTGGTTCAGGTTCAAAAAAGTCAAGATCGGAGCTTCTAGCAATCAACACCGTGTTGTTATCTGTTGTCATTGTCAACCGTCTCGGGGAAATTCTTCATGATAAGATTGCATATTTAATAATGTTGCCTCTTCCTCGGCGTAAATCATCCTTTTGGCTTCGCGGTCTTTCCCATCTTTCACTGTGTTTCCGACCCGCTAGTAAGGCTTGGACTTGGTCATACAGGAACTCTATGCTGAACTTTCTCTCGTCTATCGAGGTGCAGTACTCACCTTCTCAGAATCTCACCTATCTCTTCCGCCATCTTCTCTTGAATCTTCATGGATACTGTGACTGATGTGTGCTGCCTGTCTGCCAACGCTCGACTGGCGGAACACTGATCAATTGTGCTTTGCCGCGCCGCTCAAAGGGTCCCTTTCAAAAGGATAGATATACCACAAGAATCGATGCCAGTCGCCGGCATGTACACTGCAGGCAGACCTTCTCATTGGGGAGCTTGCGACCTGAGGCGCTGTGAAGATGCAAGCCAAATGCTGCCGTTGATTGTTGTAGTGATGTGCGAGATATCAGGTGAGATTCAATGCAAATTCGTCGCTGAAAGGCCATTTCTCCAACGCCCGTCCATCAGGTGCCTGTGAGGCTGTGATATGTTATCCGTCAATTATACAGCTCGCGGAGAGCCATCGATATCCCCCGCACCATGTGCTCTCCGTGTCGATGTCATGTCACGTCGGACTGATGCCATCTATGTATATATGTGAAGCGCCCCAAACTATTTGCAGCTGGCTTCTTCTCCCTTTCGCGTCTTCGTTGCTATTCTCCAGGCGAGCCCTGCTGGGACTTTGAAAGTCGTGATAGCTCAACGCGCTTTCTTTTCTTTCAATCACTCCTTTTAACCATGCGCGGCCTGGCTGTCGATGAGTTCAACGTTCATTCCGATGCGAATCTTGGGTCTATGGAGGTTGCGCTGGCGATCAGCCAAATTCTCTTCGGTGTTGTCGTAGTTCAGGCATACAATTACTACCAGAACTACGATGATCGTTTCTGGCTGAAATCCTTGGTCAGTACCTTCTTGCGCGATGTCGGAAGAAAGCTAACGAAAGGCTGGGAGATAGGTGACTCTCGTGACGTGCGTTTTGCTATGGATATTCCGTATTCGCCGGGTATTAACTGCCCACACGATGCGGCACAGGCTATTGGAAGTATTTCACACTTTCATGATTTCCTACACCATCTACTATGCAACAGTCACCTTGGCTAACCGGACGGATGTTGGCCCCAACTCATATCCGTTGACCACTGGCGTGATCTTAGAGACGTTTATCACCAATCTGGTGCAGGTACGTGTCAATTCGAAAGGTCCACGACTTCATGTAACTTCGTTTTCCAGTGCTTCTTCGCCTATCGCATCTATCGTCTCTCTGGCAAGCTGTACATCACACTTATATGCTGGACGCTCTCCGCCCTGCGCTTTGGTGGCGGACTAGCTATAGCTGCGCAGAGTTACTTGAATGTCCCCAAGCAAACGAACGAGTTTGTATTGACCAACAGATTTGCATGGTTGATCACACTAGGCCTCAGTGTCGGAGCTTTCATCGACGTCCTCATTGCTTTTTCCTTGTGTTACTACATCAAGCACCTTACACCAAGAGCCACATCGAAGAGGTCATCCCTCGCCCATTAAGCTTGCGTCCGGCCTGTTTTAATTAATATTCCAAGCAGCACTGGGGCGCTGATTGACCGATTGATGATTTGGACCATACGTCAGTCTGCTCTTCATCTTTACGTCCTGGTGACTGAATCGATGACACTCGTATCAGATACCGGTCTCTTCACAAGGTAATTACTTGGAGATTATCGGGCATGGATAGATTCTGACACTGTTGCTCCGCTAGCCTTGCATCCGTCGCTGTTTTAATCACGGTGAGATTAATTCAATCCGGTACTCACTGTGCACTCATTGATTTGGCACTCAGTTTCATGCGATCAGGCAAACAGGTTCGGCTCGGCGACTTTCATGACTGAAGTTTCCTGACGGGCCTGGCAAAGAGATTTGGTTCTCGATATACACCATCATCGCAAAGTGTACGTCGTCTAACATACCTTGGGCCTGAGTGACTTTTGATGACAGAAATTTAGTGTACTCAAACTCATTTTTTGTGGCGTATGAATAGTTCATCCTTCGCTCCCTCTTATGAACTAATGGTACTTATCAGACTAAATGTCCGAGAACGGCGAGATGATGTCGCAAGTTCCCTCCGAATCAGCGGACTCGCGTTCACGCACAGCTCACGTCCCGATGTAAGCTCCTTTTGAAGGTTATCACTGCTCATTGATTTATATTTATTCATTCATTCAAAGTTCCGAATGAGTCAAAACTCTGTGGATGCTTTCCGCTCCTATCCTGTCCTCACTTTGGTAAATACATGTCCTTGAAGGCAAGTGGCACTGATTTAACGCTCATTCCCAGCCCAGGAAAGCGCTCAATGGGCAAAGTAGTTTCGGCCGTGATATTGACATCGACCTCGAAGCGCGGGGCCTGAGGTGTACGTCTCAAATTTTTATGATTATTTCGCATAGCGACTGATGATATATATGATCTGAAGAACACTTCGTCCTCTACATGTGAGATCCTTCTGGGCCGGGGTTCAACTTGAACATTTGTAATTGAACATGGACAATATACGCATCAATGACGAGTGCTTTCCCTATTGGCTACCTCTCAAACTCCTCGATTTACGCCAGTAATTTAAGCTGGCCAACCTTCACCGTCGCAACGTCGTCCAACATCATTACACCTGTACGTGTAAACTCACAGTCGATACCAGACTGGCACATCCCCTTCGCTCGACAAAGTATCTTTCTTCACCTCCGCTTCATCTCCCATGTCATGCGCTTCAAACGCGCCCGGAGGTGCACGATACACAGACAGATACATACCGTACGTCCATTCAAGTTGGGTAAGCATCGCAAGCGCTGAATGGACACAACAGGCGCTATGAGGATCCATATCGGAGTTTTACGACACCTCTAGGCCCTGGTACGTCTCCAGTGTCGTCTATACTCAACGCCGCTAGATCACCAAACTCGAAACCAAGACGTACTTAGCTCCACAGGTGGGAGGTGCGCCCGTTTGCCTCGGTGCTGTATCCGTTGTAAATTCTTTTCTTCATCTAGATGTATGGATACCTCAGTATACAAACCCTGGAGCTCAGCAAGTCTCTACCAACATCGTCAGCGCGGGTCACGCTGACTTCTTTCGTCCGTCTTCTATGTAGCCGGTCAGACACCGCTGAATCCCGACCTCGAGGGTGCCAGGCCCTTATAGTCGTATCGAGAGGGAGATGCCCGTCTGCGTCGTGTGGGGAACTTGCAAGGCTGAAGGGCATTGGTGGGGGGTACGCACGCTGTGGATCCGGAGGAGTGCACAACGACAAACCCTCGCTCCTGCTCCTGGTCGATCTCGACGTTGTTGCCCGTTCATTGGCGCGACGGACGGACCTCGGACGGACACAGCCTTGCAAACACCCCCATGTGCACCTATTTGCATTCACACTCGCCTTGTCTCTGCATCTCGATCCCTCAAGACCTCATCTCTCGCACGTCGCACGTCGCACGTTCCCGGCCCCACCCCCAGCCCCCTCTCTCCATCCATGCATCACTGCCCGAGCGCCGTCGTGCAAATGAGGCACCAACCCACCGCCAGGAATACTGTCTGTCTGCACGTCCACTCGCTACCCTCCGGCTGCTAGTAGCGTCCGTACCCTCTTGAGGGCGCAGACAGATGGAGAGATGGAGATGAATATTGCTTGGTGCTGCTACGTTGGCTGCGTGTTCACTGCTCGGGAGGGTTGCGCGGTGTCTTCACAAGTGCTTAATGTACACTCTTCTCTGCCTGCCAGACACCCGTGACTCTTCTTCCTTGTACGCCGCGTACACGAAGAGCGGCCGGCGTCGTGGTAGCGAGGTCTCAAAAGAAATTCAACAACTTCACCTGTACTTAAATAAGTAACGTGAATGAAAATAGCTCTAGTTCCGCCATCGACCTCTCCCCGAGTCGAACGGGGCGCTCCCATATGCATAATGGATTAATATTCATAGAATGCTAGGGTATAGTGACTCGGTGGGGGTCCACTCCACTAAGAGGCCGTACTAAGATATCATAGTGCCCATCATCGTGTCCGGACCGCCCGTTTGAACATTCCAGCGCTCGTGGCAGGTCCATCAAGCATGTATTCAGCGTCATAGGTCTGCGACGATTGGTTCGTTAGCATAAATATACGTGTTTGGAAGTTGGGAGAGAAGAGGGCTCACCGAATGCGCAGCGGAGGCGAGCTGGCGAGAGCCAGGTATGGACATACAGCAATGCAAGGACAGATAGAAAGGGACACTGATAATAAGGAAAGACAAAGCGAGTGAGCAAAGGTAGATTGATCATGAAGACCAGCTCAACGCACCACAATGACGCCGATCGCTCTTCGTTTGCATCCCACCAATTCGCCTCCCCTTCTATCCAAGTTTGACCCACATGCCCATCCATTTCCGCCTCGACATGACTCTGAAGCATCCCCGAGGTCTTCGTATGTGTACGCATGCTGTGACAGCTATGCAAAGACGTGGCATTGGCGAGGCTGAACGCGCGCGACGGGGCCACGGTGGAAGTCATTGACGGTGTTGAGGCCGCGATGTATGATATATCCGCGTGTGGCAAGGGCCTCTGTGCACTAGACGACTGAAGACAGTCAGCTTGCCTGAGAATTGTCGAGTGTGGTACACATACCAGTGCTTGGGAACGGTGAGCCTTGCGAAGCTCATCGAGCCTGTTCCTCATGCCAGAGGAACATAGGCACGCAAGTCCGCACAAAAATGAGGAAGATGTAGCATGAGAAGGCCGAGCTGAGGCTGTCAGCAAGCACGAACGTGGAGGCGCGTTGATAACTTTGTTGGCATCTTTCTCATCGTGCCAATGCACGCTGACCTGAACGACGAGCACAAATGCTAGCGCTCTACCTACGGACTATCTGCTCTTTCTTCTCGAGCGCACTTTACATAAGTCACTTTGCCCCTCCACTAGCGAGAGCTGTCTGCACCGTCCGGCTTGGTGAGCTTCCTCGCTTCCGTTGATATCTGTGGCATCGGCTTGGGATGTGCGCCTATAGTGAACCTCTGTCAGTGCCAGCCTTGGTGTGCGTCTACAGTACGTTCACTGCGTAGCCTTTGTGTGCCGCTCACAACTATTTCGCCCCGTTCTGGTTTGCGAATGGTGGGTAGAGGATTTGTGCGTACGTATGAAGCGAGTCGAGGATTGGGGTGCTAATCAGTAATGCTATTCACGTATTCAAGTTGATTGACATGTTGGGGGTGAGGGGATGTTGTGAAACCTGTAGTATAGTGCCATCAAGTTTCGATGCCTTTGGTTATATCTGGGAGATAGTTTTCTTGTGCAGGGTGGTGCTTTCCAGAGGGGTACAAGTCTACAGTCAGCCACGTTGAATTCCAGGGATAAATGGCTTATAGGTTCGATGGCGTAGTTGGTTATCGCATCTGTCTAACACACAGAAGGTCCTCAGGTCAAGCATGGGTCGAATCATATCAAAAATGTTCTGACCACTTATGTCTTTTGCATGTGCGGCTCCCGAACCTTTTGACTGGAACTGTCTCTGTTGTGAATGCACAAAGCCTCATCACGATCAGTTGGAAGCCTTAGTGAGTGCTCTCCTCCGAACTTCTGTATTGTACTCTCCGAAGGCTTCCAGGTTCAACACCTCGACTCTCGAGCTAGTAAGTACCGCGTGGGTCGAGGAGCAATTTGATTCTCCTAACCAATCTACTACAACGAGACAAATTGCGCCGGATGTACCGTGGTTTGTTCAAGTTTTCGACAAGGCAAGGTGGGGCGCTACAGTACGCATGAAATGTGGATTGGGAAATTGAACTTTCTGGAACATATCCATACAGCTCATCCTTTGGCGCCACCTCCGAATTGTCTGCCGTTTGCAGCAACACTTCATTCAAACCCCTGCCTCTAGCTATGGCAGGCTTTTTCCCTCAAGAACTCGTGGAGGAGATCATCAGTCACCTACGCAATGACCGTCATGCCTTGGTCAATTGCATACTGGTCGCACGGGTATGGTCGCATGGCAGTCGCATCCATCTGCTGCGCGATAATCTCGTTATCATCGACCTCAAAAAGACGGACCGCATGATATCTTTCCGCTTCCTCTCCGCCTAGCCTGATCTCCCCGACCATATTCTTTCGTTGGAAGTAAAGAACGATACCGATTCTGACCACTGGGGACTTGAACGGAGCAACATCATCATCGATGAAATATTTGCGTGCTTGCGCAACATCCGCAGCTTGACGGTGGGCCTGCATTCATCCTGGCTGCAGCGCATAGTAATTTTCGACGTGGTCTGGAGGCTCTTCTGCGTCAGCCGAAGCTGTAAAGCGGATATGGTCTGCTGCTGCACTTGGTGCGGCGCTCGGGGGGTAGATGGAAGGGAGTTAGGAAGCATGCTGCGGTCACGACGCGGAGTAGATGGGGCACGCGAGTCGCGGGGCCGAGCACCTTTGAGTTCCGTTGTCTTGAGGCTTTTAATCTGCTTGTCCAGATTGTCGGCTTGCACTGGCCATGTCTTGCGCCAACTGACACCCTCTGTCATCTCCCAGTAAGATGAGTGCGCTCCTCTCGAAGCGCCACACTGCCTGCAGAAACCTTGCAATGGTTCTTCAATTCCACCGAAATTTCTCCCAGCAGATCATTAATCTCTGCCCTTGGCTCCAGGGACCGCCTACGGCTATCCACCAACTGCTGCAGATGTGGCCTGACTGGAAGAGGAAGACAGATACCGATGCCATGCGAGATTGTCTGCCCAACGCTACAGAGCGAGGTAATTCCATCAAATATGTTCGCAGAGGTGGTCACATCCGCGACCCAGAGGAATAGGAGCCAGGGTTTAATATTTTTTGAATCGTAAAACGAGTCGTCCGCTCTGCCCAGTTACCTTCTGGCCCTGACTTGATGGATAGATCCATTAATCTATCACTGTACTCTCTGCACAAGTACTCCTTTGAACATCACGATGTGTGCCAATCCGATCCTTGACGGAACGTGACCATAGATTGGACTTGGGTAGGACGCGACGACGACGCGTTCTGCTCACGTGGGTGCCATCATTTCCAAATTGTTCGGATTCACTTTGATGTCCTCGAGCGACTCCGAGTCCTTCCTCGTTCCACCGTCATGTCAAACATCGTATTACAAGGTTGTACAATAGTAGCAAGCTCCAGCACAATGCCCTGTGTATACCGCGACGAAACAGTGATCTTAAGCTTCGTGATCACATGTCTTTGTTCTTTGTTCTCCTCTTACTTATAAGTAATCGCAGTCGTGCTCATTCTTCCAGGTCAAGCTTTGCCCAAGTCCACATCGTCAAAGGTGCGTCGTTCAATGGCTGTTCCACAAACTCGGATTGCTGAATTGCTCACGCTCGCACACAGGCGATGTCGACATCATCCCTTCGCGCCCCGATTGCCGATTCCTTTCCCACCGAATTCCTCACCGAAATCTTCAAATATCTACGCACAGACTCTCAGAGGGCTTGGGAGAAATACAGGTGGCATCTTGACAATGTTCAGTGGAAGCCCCTGCGTGGCTGCTCTGCCGAAGAGGTCGACTGCGTCGATCAACTGCTTCGCTTCCCGGGCGCGTTGCATGCGGTGTGTCGTTGCTGGAGATCCATCGTCGAGGGCACCCCCAGCTTCTGGGAGACTCTCGTTGTTTTTGTCGATTTGAGGCCGACACCCCTGGCACGCATTCCTACGCCTGGCTAGCGGACAGCCCCTCGATATCGCGGTGCTCCGTCGTCCTGGCACTTACGACGTCGCCGACCCCACAGAATACGACAGCTGCAGGGCAGTGATCGACCTTCTGAGGCCTCATTTCTCGCGTTGCCGCCGAATCTTGTTCGACGTTATCAACAACTCCACTCTGCCTTCGATATTAACAGATTTCTACGCCGATGCTCCCGACCTTTACAGTCTCCGCCTCAAGTGCCGTGTGGACGACGCAGTGGAGGCTGCTGGATCTCGCGAATTTGTAGTCTAGCCTCCTGCGTGCATCGGTTCCGCTCCATTCACCAGCCCCAATCTATATGAGCTCGACATCGACGGCCGAAACTTCGCGTATGCATGCATGGATCTTCCGTCTTGAAAAGCCTCCCTCTCTGCGACCCACCCCATTCGAATTTCACTTTCAAACATGATCCAATCCCTGGAGAGCGACCTCCAGTTCACCCAGTGGAACCTTGCTGCTGCACTTGACGGGATATCAGGTCTCATCGACCTAACTTTTCACAATGTCGAATTTGGCCGCATTGATTATCCTCAGAACGTCGACTGCGTATCGTATATCAGACCCTCCCAGCTCGTTTTCTCCCACATGAGTGAGATTTCTCTTGGGCGAATTCTCTTGCCTTTTGAATTTGTTCACCTGAAAAAGATGGAGGTAGATCGATGCGAATTCAGCATTGAACTTGCCAGTAGGTCCCCAGCCGCAAGCGAAATCACATTCAAGGAGATCCAGGACGCCGGGTCCATCCCCAGCTTCCTATGATAAGAATTAATTGATGTACTGCATTGTGATGTATAGTCCATTGCAATAATGTTCGAGCAACATTCCTTCAAGTATATTCAACTGAAGGAAATAAAACTGCGATGAGTCGTCTCAAACCTGTCCCCAGACTCACCTCTTTGTTTGAA
>JABCKV010000280.1:0-20997 GCA_018282005.1 Asterophora parasitica | reverse complement strand
TTTTTCCTTCTAGCTTCCTCTCCGAAATACTTGAGAGGAAGCCACAGTGGATCGTGGCCAAGATCAAGGTTCCGCGCGGATGAGAAAGAAAGATCGAGGCTGGATGAACATGTTTGGACCCATAAATCTCGCCCTGGAAGAGATGCATAGAGGTGCGTAAATTAATCCCAATCAAGACGGGAGAGAAAATTCACGGATACCACAACTATGTATCGCGGGGCATTGTAAAACACAAAATATATTTGTGGCCGCGAGACGAGGCCTCGAAGAGTATACAGAAAAATTGCCTTGACAGATGTCCGATTCTGTGCGTAGTATGCGTAGGAAGAAAAGTAAGAGGAGAGTACAGGATAACAGACTCGGGTTTCCTCTCAGTCTTTTTTCAGTTCCCGCCTGATCACGAATACCCGCTCGCCGTCATCCGTTGTTGTCACCTCCTGAAGTCCCCGAACGGATGCCAGACCCTGGAGCGACGTGCTGCCCTTGGAGAATACGATGTAAATCTCCAGCCCATCGCCAACCTGGTAGGCAGGTATCAGGAGTGAATCATCGGAAGCGCGTGACATGAAATCTTACCTCGATGTGCCGCTCGGTTGCACTCGTGAACGAGTCGATCACAAGAGAAAGGACTGTCGACAAAGGCAGGTGCGCCGGGTGTGATGTGCCAGGGGCAGGCAATTGGTTCTTAAAGTAGATCTAAAGCGGCGTCAGACACGCCTTAATAAAAAGGTGAGGCAGGCAAAAGAAATCCAAAAAGCGGGAATAAATCGGTGAAGAATCGGGTTCCATTGCGTTGAAAACCCACGGGAACGCATTATAAAGGACAATAAAATAGCGATTGGTTTGGGTTCCCTAAACTAGCGTGGAAGCGACGGTTCAAACTCACCTGATTGTCCAAGAAGGGTTGAACGAGTGATTGCGCTGCACCAGCCGCACGACACGCCTCGCGTTCATACGAGCCCACGGGATCGAACGAGTACACCGCGCCGGTACCTAACGGTGTGAAGAGGAGGATATTAGCTTTTGCGCAACCAGAAGCTTGGTGGTGGAATAAGGTTGAACAGCGGACGAGATTGTTTTGGCGCGACAACATCACTAGATCGTGGTGTACGTACCATCTTCTTCGATTCCACCGAGGATATTATAGACGTAGAATGGGAAGAAACGACGTGCGTAGAGCATGGTTTGAATGAGACGAGCAATGGCTCGCAAGGGCATATCTTTTGCGTGGGCATGTCGGTACCACTGTTATGATCGTCAGATAATAGAGCAAGGATCAGTAAAGCAAACGACGCACCTCGAGACGTTGTCTAACTTTCTTCACAAACATATTTCCATCTGCAGCAAATCCGTTCACAGCCAAAACCGCTCTGTCCGTCCTGGAAGCTGACATTCAGCGTGGCGGTGAGGATAAATTTCAGTTGAGACCTACAATCGAAACACTTTGGGTGCGTAGCGCGTCTGGATGCTGTATCCTTCACTCTGCCTGGTGTCGCCGGCAATGACACTGAAGTCTGCGCCGGCAATGGCCAAGATGGTGCCGCCATTTTCCGAGTAGGGGTTGAATTGGCGCTGCTGAGGTTGTTCAATAGATGGCATAATTTGTTATGCTGGGGCGCAGGAGAGTAGATCGGATTCAGTAGAACGTTATGGCAGAGGATAAGAGGCCGCGTAATGGACACAGTCAATGGCGCGCCTACCCGTGGGAACTTTTGATCCTGCCCGTTACTCCGAGTTTTTGCCCCCGTCCAGAACCGAGCCTCCATTCCTTGACCACCATCTGCCCGGAGTTCTCTCCTTCTAAATTTGACTCCTGATCACACCCACGTTGACCACGATAATATAAATCTTGACAACGACCCCAACATCGATATCTGGACTTGAACTTAATTATCCTCATTCACCGACGACTCTCCGACGCGTAGTGGCTGCTCATGCCACGCAGAACTATGGGCTTAACCGGGTTCCTTTCATTGCTCTCGGGCCTCGGTGCCTTTCTACCAAATTTCTTTGTGATCTTTCCCCTCTGCCAATTGAGAATTTCCTGGAGCTCTCAAATGACATATCACATCCAGAATTTGTCCAGAATTCTATGTGCTCTCGGATGTCCGGAACGGTCGCCATTGTCGAAGACGGGTCTTTCAATATCTCGCTTGAGCTTGGCAGACAATGCGCCAGATTATCCATCATATGCTCGTTGGCATCATGTACGTTCGAAATTTCAACATCTACTCAACAAGTGATTTACACACGAGCCTCGTCACTTCATCGTCAACATGGGGTCACCAGACCACACTCCCTCGTCGAACGCTACTCTGCCCCAAACCGACCCCGCACCATGTTCTGCATCGCACCTTGACATCCCACAACTCCCTTCGGCCTCCCTCACACGCACCACATGCTTGAAATGTCATCTGCACTCTCGGGGGCCGACGATTGCTTGTGATGGCCCTCACGGCCTCAGCCTATTCTCAGCCTTTAGGAACCAAAGACTAATGTTGTTTCGATTTTTTTTCACATCAAGGAACCAGTCCAGCGTTACCACCCTACGTAGACTTCACCCCGGGCGTCCCATGACGCTCACTTGTCTCTTGCCAACCACAAGGCCGTTCTCTTGGTCGGAGAACACGATCGACTCCACGCCTTCGACAGCGCGTCGAGTATCGACCACTAGAATCATTACTCATAGCGTAATGTTCACGCAAAGTTTTCATATCTCGCGGCCACCTGCCTCATTTCAGGCTGCCTGCTCCGCGCGGGCTCCACCCTGCACCACAGTGGTTAATTTCTGGACCTAGGCTACATGTGATATTGCAAGCCTGGCTCGTCAGGCCCACCCATTTCGCCGACGGATGCCCAATGGATGCCTTCCCCGCGGATGCATATATTTAAAGTGATGGTCGCTCACCAAGAGCCGGCGCCGTCGTCAACTACGAATGCATGTTTTCACTCGCGTGACAGGTCTCGAATTTCGACGGCAAAATGGCACATGCCGGCATTCCGCCGTCGCACTTTACCCCGCTTTCCAATCTTCGACTCCAAGCTTGACGCAGACTCATGAATGCGGGACGACGTTCCCTTGATCCAAATCGTTGTGCTCTTCCCACATGCACACGCTACGCTTGTTCAAAGCAGAACGGGCTCTCGGGAGGCACTTGTGCGCTTGGAATGCGTACCGTCATTCAAGATGCCTAGTTCTGCCCATACGTATCCCTCTGGTTGTCTTGGCTCTAGTTCTTGTCGGCGAAACCATATGATTAGGGTTGGTAGCTGTGGCGTGACGGTGGCCTCTCACTTTCCCACTTCGTTTATTTATCATTAGGTTTGTAGATACTCTTCAGTACAATTCCCAGCCGATCACGAATTATGATCAGGAAATGAAATGAAATGTAGATTGTCGACTACATTACATAAGTAATTCAGGTGTATCGTGCGAAAGAGTTTCTCGTGTCTCACGTGGATGATTGAAGCTCTCGGAGCGGGAGCAAAGAAAATCAAACGTTACATCCTTCCTGGAGAGGTGGCGAACATGGCGCGCCGCCGATGTATGAGTATGACGAATATCATCGCAATGCGCCGCGTAAGGTGCAGCGGCTCCTCAGAGGCATCCTCAAGCTCTCACCCTCGGTCACTTTGTTCATCCTCATTATAAATCTCCTTCCTATGCATCTCGGGAAGTTGGGACCTAAGCGAACCAGCTCCCACAATCAATGCATGCTCATCCCCAATACGCAGCGCCCGGAGACACCCTGCGTCGCAGGCCCGCGACATATACATAGGGATCCAACCGTCGCTGTTGTCTGACCTGAAAACCCTCTTCGTAGTCGCGACTAAATCGAGTGCGAGGGCCGTGTACTCGTTCGTCGAAGTGACGTGCATCCGTTTGCTCGACAACGGGTTGCCCAGAGCAGCCGTCTAGTTCCCTGAAGGCCGTACGCCATCGAAAGTAATCAGGCTCCTCTGTGTATTCGAGTGTGCGCGCGTAGTCGATGAACTCGCCGAACACGGATGGGACGCCTACAGCCAGCTCCGCCCCCGTCCACGCCTCCTTTTCCTGCTGTATGAGCACTCGGTCATGCCTGTTCTCCAAGGGCAGCGTGCCCTGTACAAGCTCCAGGAAAACGTAGGCGAGAGATTCGATGTCGTCTCTGCGCGCTGAGTCTGCGTCGGGGGGGTCAATAACTGCTCGCGTAGTATGAGGTGCCCACAAACTTTACATTCGTTTCCATGGGCCGGTGCACGAGGGTGGTGGGATCGCGGTAGTAAGACGCGAAGCCAAAGTCGACGAGGTAGACTCGGTCAGAATCATTCTCAGTGCCAAAGAGCATATTGTTGGGTTTTATGTCGCATTGGATGATGCTTCGCCCGCGCATGTGTGATAGTACGTCAACCTAAATGCATTGAGGTGCCTTGTAAGCCGTGGGTTAATAGTGAATCTCACCAACTGTTCGGCGGCGCAAGCAGCACTCGGTATGTCGAGCCGCTTTCCCTGCCTAACGGAGTGCGCGAGGGTTGGGTCAAGAAGCTGCATGGTGAGATATTCGTAGTATTGCGAGCGACCCCAGGCATCGACGTTTGGAATGGAGGGATGCCCCTTAAGAATTACCATGGCACAGGCTTCGTGGCGCAGCATTGGATGAACGTTTCGCGACGTGCTGTTTTTTGAGTGCTACATGGACAGCTTGCGGTGAACGCGCAACATAGACAGTAGCTGAATCAAATAAAAGCTAATGCCATGGACGCAAAGAATACCAGAAGCCTACCGAGACCGCCACATGCAATTACGCTCTCAGTCCGATACATTGCTGGACCAGGAGCTCGGCAAGCAAAGAGCGAGTTGTAATACTAAAGCCCGAGTAGTGCCAGGTGATTATTGACCATTAAGATAATGATTAGCAGTATCATGCTGGTATCATGGGACAAGAGCGATGTTGGAGTCAAATTGAAATAGCCAGATGCATGAGGACGCATGGCTCGGAATGTTTGTTGTTTTCAAAGGCAATGATCATAACATCATCTGTCCGAAATTTGAACTGGACAGCGATGGACGATTCTTACGAGCAGCCCGCGCCTCTGCAAGAGAAGATCCAGAACAATAATCAAGAAGAGGAGGATGAGCAATCTTCTGAGGAAGAGGACGGAGGTCTCGATTGGACCAAATTGTAAGATTCGCCCAATTATTCGACGCTCGTCTGATATTCTTTCTCTGGGCAGGCCAGGAGTTGCGCGACCTGTAATACCAAAGCGAGGAGAGAAGGATTTTGAACCGAAACCAGGCGGTGGATCGGGTCTCCAAGTCCATGTATTGGATACAGCCCGGGCCGCCATGTTCGACGCGTTAAGAGCGACGCGAACGATCTCTAGGTGCGTAGCTTCAACTTATGCTTCCACAAAATCTAATCGCGTTTTTGATGAATAGCAAAGCAGTTAGCTATGCTGTGTGGTATCCCAAGATTGGCCGTGCGCACGTAACGTTGGCGAAAGGCATTCACTTCTCTGCTATGGGACACTCTGCTCCCAGACCGGTGCTTGATGGAAAAGGCATTGAAAAAATCCACAAGCGCCTTGAATTGTTACCAGAGGAGGCTATCTATCTTGTGGAGCGAGGCTCGCTATCTTGTTGGAAGGAGTCAGACCTAACTCTTCCCGAGAACGTCGTAGGTGCAGCAATGTCCGTACAACAGGTGTACGCAGAGATGATCGGAGTGGAGGACCTCACTTTGGAGAAGTTACAGGTAGGAGTCTACATTCATTCTCTTCATTATTTTACTCAACGCCTCACAAGGTTTATACTTACCTTAAACGCTTGGGCTACTCGGTGACGCGAACGAACCCCCCAACGTCGTATTATCCAACGCCTCCACCTTGGCCAACCAAGCCAGTACCGACAACAAGCATCTTCAAGCGCGTCATATCCCTTTTCCCACTCTGGATATCAAAGTTCTCTGGGTTCTTTACGAAACCTTTCGATTGGTGGCGGCCTCTTCGGATAAGCCGTTGGTTACATCACGATAAAAATAATGGTTCATCTCAAATGCTGCTCATTCTTATGCAACCACACTAATTCTCCCCAAAGCTTCGCTCTTCCGCTCACTGCGGTTTATGTCTGCTGGCCACAAAATACCGCTTCATCACCCCGACGAGGAAAAACGGCTCGAAGCGAAGAAGAACTCGCCGTATAAGATTTTCTATAACCTCTACAAGCCCTCGACGCCATTCAAAAGATCCGCACCTCCCGTCCCCGATTTCCAAATTGTCGTTATCAAGTGCGTGTTTGCCATTTTTCAGAAGGATTGTACTCATGAAAATACAGCGCACGAACCACGCCGATCCCGACGCTCCAGGAGCTGACTGATCTATTTGGTGTCCTTCCGGAGCTCCCGCCCCCTCTTCCCCGACAACGTCGACCACTTCCCACTCAAGCTCCACCGCTAGTCACACCCCAGATCACAACTGAAGCTTCCGCCTCATCCGCACCCGGAAATACTCCAGCCGCGCAGCGTCCGTATCAGCCTCCCAAATCTCAACAGTCTCTGTTCCGACGTCTGTTCCCTTGGGCTTTCAATTCCGACGTCCTTTCTGTGGGGCCTATCCGCCGTCCGCACCCTTTCATGGCGCTCAAAGCTGGAAGGAAACTGATCGTCATTGCGGTCGTTGATGCTGGAAGCATCAGCTTCTTCCGGTTTGGCCAGGGAGATTTTACGGAGTGGCCTATGGCGTGAACAGCTGTGTCGACCTATGGCGGCGTTACAATATCTTGTATCTATTGGGCCAGTGCATGTTGCCATTTTGCCCTAAAAGTTGAAGCTTCGACCGGACCAGTTGCGAGGGGAAGTATTCTATTCCTCCAGCCAATGACCTTACATGTAGACCAAGCAAGATTTCATCGTGCAGCTCGTGGTTTTTCCTCGGGCGCCATCTGCTTCGGCGGCTTAATTTATTTATAGGTTGTATTGGGGGCGGTCACTGGCGAAGACGGTCTCAAACGCTTACTCTGTACAGAAACTATACAGAAATGACTGGGATTAGCAAACAATGGATAGAAAGTGGGAACTGCAGTTAACGGACATTTGACACAGGATCAGCGCAAAATTCGTTCCATTTCATTACACTCTACAGCATGGGCGGGCGTTCACCGTTGCCCAATTTGTCACCGCACTAATCCTTTTCATAGAGCCGTTTGATTTCTCTCAGCTTGTTCTGATAAATTGTCATAATAGTCATCGTGGTTTCATACAATCCAATAAATAACACCTAGGCCTTCTCAGAAATCTCGACTTTCTTGTCGTCCTCTTCCAAGGGCCTGTCCGTCCCGATGGCAACAACATCACCCTCCTCCTTGTCCATGTGATGGAAGAAGATATAGATCACGATACCAGCAACCACATTGGCTCCTGAAACTCCAACGAAAGGCCAAATCAGGTTCGGGTCGGCGAATGAGGGAGTGATAATGAGAACGAGGGCGCTGGACAGGGAGCTCATGAAGAGGACGATCGCAAAGACCAGGCCTTTCATGCGTTGAGGTGCGCGGGTGTATGCACTTCAGAAAGAAATGGTCAGTTTCCCGCGGAGTGGAACTTGACCTCGACGTACATTTCATAGCAAGTGATGTTGACCAGCAGCTCCGCTGTGGCGGGCAGAACGTACAGAGGAAGCTGAGCCCAGACAGTAAGCGGTGACACTGTCGTTCCAATTTTGCAGCGCGTAGAATGGTATCCACAGGGCGAGGTCTCGTAAACGCGCCATTGTAGGATAGCACCAACAGCCATGGCGATCGCAACAAGGAAGTAGCCGAGAACAACTATGCATGCCAGGGTCATGAGCATTTCCTTGAGTAAATATATATTCTTGAGCTTACTGCGACGGATTGGCGAAAAGTTGATGCCGATTTTGCGAAGGTATGGGTACACCTAAAAGTGAACATAAGCAACGGAACTTGTTGAAAATTAGGGGGAAATGCATACGCCGTAGTTCAGGAGGGGAGCCACCACGATGATTGTCAAAGGGTTGAAGTTCGAAAGCAAATCGTTCGGTGCCCCATTGGTTGTCATGCTTCCTGCCATACTGGTTTGAATCGAGTTCAAACCCCCATCGCCCACGAAGAAAATGGGAAGGAAGATGCTGTTGACGTTCATGAAGATGTGGCGCAAAAGAAGGAACAGTGCCGACGTACAAAAGTTTGCATGCTTTGAAAGTTCGCCTGATCTCATCAACAAAGTCGTCGTCCCATTTGATCCAGCCATAGTTCTGCTTGGTGAGACGGCCCTCTGCTGCAATTTGTGACTGGAGGAGTTCAACATGTCACTCTTGGGGGGTCTCGAAAAAAATATAGCGTGTACGCACAGGCTTGGCGGCATTCCAGAACTCGTCACCACCCTTCCAGGCCTTGACAATCCCGGAGTTGGAGAGGAGAACTCGGCCGACTTTGAAGGTATCAGCAACAACCGATCCCCTCGGCGGGATTTTGACAAGACGGTTGCGGGTGATCAAGAGGAAGATGGGCATCAGCAGATAGACGATCAACGGAACGAGGAAAGCGAGCCAAAAGCCGATCCGCTTCTCTGCATCTAAGGAACATCAAGAGTAAGACAGAGAAAAAGCCCCGGGTTTTTGAATCGGGGCGTACAAGTAGTTCCTAGTTTGAAGACAGCTCCGATGTTGATGGCCCAATAGTATATCTAGTGACACAAATGTTCAGCAAAAGCAAGGTAATATCGTATGGACATGAACATACAAGCATGATGTTTTGCGTGGTGACACCGGGGTCAAGAATGACTCTTTCGCCAGTTTTCAAGGTAGCAATCCGCTGGGCCGAAATCGGTGCTTGGTCTGCCATGAGCGGCGCCACACTGTACGGTTTCTGGCGTCAGGCAAATATAGCACACATCAATGGAAGTTCATACGATGCCTTAATAAATCCGGTGGCAAACGCCAGGATCAAGATAGAGATAATGAATGGCGCAATAGCATGACCCGCATGGATGACGGACGGAATAGCAGCTGTGGAAAACAAATCAATAATATAATGGCGCACCCGCTTCGTTTGAAAGACTACGAACCGATAAGGAGAATGACATGAGCCACAAATCCGATCGCGGTTCCGATGCATATCGTCTTGTACTGGGCACAGACGTGTGAGAGGTGTGAAAACGTACTGATGTACACTTACGCGACCCCATTTCGTATCAGCAAGGATACCGCCGAGAATCTAGACAGAATGCATAAATCATTTTGACGTCTTGAGTAAAACACATACAGGGAAAAGGTCTGGATAGGTTGTGAGAATAAGCGGCGTGGAAGTATATGTTCGACTTACAGGCAAGGAAGGAGAACGTCGTTGTGATGCCCGTAGCGGCCTTGAGTCCCAAACCCAATGCTCCCGGGGTTAATTGGGTACCACGAGGTGTAGCTCCAGCCCCGTTTCCTCCTTTCGGTAAAGGTCTTTGAATGAAGTTGCTGAAGACTGGCCTCACTTGAGTAAATGCTCTGATTTCGACAAGACGCAAGACTCACTTCCGGATGTTCCGTAGTAACTGGCACGTTCAGCTAATCAATCGAGTTCAAACCGAGACTCAAGCAGGAGATGAGGAACTACGCACCAAACTCCACAATCGCGATTGCGTACGCAGCCCATGGAACCGGGGCACTGACGATCCTCAAGGTTGCACGTTCCTCATCCGTTGGCAGACGATTTTCGACGAGGAGCTCATCCGTTTTTTCGTCAGGGTATTCGTCCTGGGCGTTCACCGGGGTGGAAATATCCTCCTTCTTGTCGAGAACAGGTAGTGCTATAAAATCATGAGCGCCATCGAGGAGAGCTGGAAAGCATGCGCACCCATTGAGATGTCGCTCTAACCAGAGAAAGAAGGCAGGTGGCAGGACACGAGAAGCACCGACAAGCGCGAGCTCATACTTATATGCCACACGATTAAGGCTCTTCTTCTAGGTCGCGTCAACTGAGAGAATGGGATTATCGCAACACACCGAGCACGTATGATGTGCCATATTGCCATGCGAATATCGTAGAGCGACTGTGCATCTGAATTGGTCCGGTCTATATAGAATTCGTTAATGTTAAACGTTAAGCACGATTGCCGGACCAACCGCGATCTCGCATCGAGACATCAGACGCTGACTATGGTTCTACTGTGAGTATCAACGGAAACTTCAGGTCATCCTGCCAGACAGAGAATCCTGATTCCTCATAGCGAATGGCGAAGGAAGGACAAATTTCTGTCCCTGATGCCTGATGACAGCCTCAGGAGTCGCCCAACTCGGAGGAGCGCACGATTCTTGACCTTGAGCACGTCAGGTGCATATTATTTGCTCGAGGGCTTGATAGCTTGCTGATTTGTGGTAGTTAACTCCTTCCTTAATGGGCAATGGGTCGGTGAACTGAACCGTCAGTCGTACGACTCTTGAAAACAATGTAAGCCACCTCACAAAAACGGGCAAATTTTGGGAGCTAGCGGTGTACCAGCAGATGCGAGTAAATGTTGGTTGAAAAAGTTGGAACGTTGTGTTTGCGCTGCCACACCTGCAGACGCTTGTCGATTGGCGGTTGGATATCATCGCGATATACACGGAAAACTTTCTAAGCTGATCATGCCTGAATTTGGCGTTGATTTTGTAAAAAGAGAAGCAAGCGCTAGAGTCGGTCCCGCAAGATAGACATTCCGGCTAGGAACGCAGCGGCATAATGAACGTCGCCATTCTATGTAGCCTGAAAAACTATTAATAGCTCTCACACCTCGTTCCTATGATCTATCGATGAAGAATGATTGATCTGTACGGTGGCAGTACGATCCAGGGGCTCCACCCTCCAGCTTTTTGAAAGTGAAATTGGGTAGGTAATTGAACTATGTAGCTTGAAGTAAAAGCTAGCTACCTATAGATGTGTGAGTAAGTACCCGTTAAGGTGTTATTTGATCAATAGGAACTTCAATTGTTAGAGGAAGGCTGTCTGACCTCGAGGCCTCAAATTGAACTTCATGAGTAGATTAAACTCAGTAACCGGCCGACCGCTACGACCGATATATCCGACTCGGAGGTGACGCGTCTCCGTCAAGTCTCCCGCCATACCTATAGCGCTCTGTGCCCAGCGGCGATGCTGCGAAGTTATCTTGTGCGCGTCCTCTCAATCCTATCGTTTGCTATGTGCTGTAAATGCAGCGCCAGATCCCAATCTTCTCCGCGTTCACCCCAAGGAGTCAACCTTTGGAGGTGGAAGTGTCCGTGATCTCGAAACAGTCGCCTGGCCCCTGTGGATATAATGCATTATGTCCTCTAGTGAGAAGCAATCAGCATTGCATACCCGGCCCCCACACTAGCGTTGTGCCTACATGTGCACCATGTTCTCTCGTCGGCCAGTATGAAGTATCTTCTTCCAGTTTACACATGCGCCCGTCGACCGGCGATTAATTGATTGCAGCTGGTTCAGCGCTCTCAGTCTCCGTGTGAAGTGGCTCAGAAACGTAGAGGACAAGATAGAAGAACACGAGTATACACCACCCTCAGCGGCAAAATGATAACAGCCACGGAGACCAAGTATTTCTAGCCAGCGAAAGAGCTGAAGTTCTACAAAGCACAGGCGGATCTGCGTTTATTCAAAAATATCCACTCCCCAGTTCTTGCTGGGGTCAACGCTGCGCTCAGGCGGGTGGGATGCAGCGGCCTTCTCCAGCTTGTTGAATAGTTTCTCCGGAATCCTGGCGACTAAACAACAAATGCTCAAACTCTGCTTAAAATGTGAGTAAGAAGAGTGCTTACTATGCAAGTTCTCGACAATGCGATTGGGGGTTACGCTCTTCGGAAGCACGACGTTCTACGAGAACGGACGTCAGCGTCAGGATAAACAATTTGAAGTAATTAAAACAGGCTTACTCCACGCTGGACCTGCCAGGAGAGTAGAACTTGCGCGGGGGTGATTCCGAGCTCAGCAGCAACTTCCTTGACCTACTCGTACAGATGTTGAGCCCCCTAGCGGGAAGGGAATGGCGGATTTTGCTTACCACAGGGACGTTGAGGGAATCTTTCACGCGGCTTGTGCTTCCTAAAGGCGAGTAGGCCTCTAGAAGGACATTGTGCGCCTTCGACCACTCGAGTAGCTCCGGTTGGGGGTTCCAGTAGCTAAGCTCCACTTGGTTGATGGCTGGACGGATTTTCAGGGGGTTCGCAGTGAGGTTTTTGAGCCTCCTGACATTGAAGCTAGATTGGAGATATGGGTATCAGTTGCAGATGAGTAGTCAAGTCTCTCACTTGCTGACACCAATATTCCTGATCTTGCCCTTTTCGACGAGTTCCTCCAACTTCTTCCAGGTGGGATAAGGGTCAACGGTAAGCGGTTCGTTGAGGGTGCCGTCTTCGTATTGAGCAACGGGCCTGCAAGATCACGGTCACGAGGTTTACAAGGGTGAAGCTTAGCGGAGGAGAAGTCAACGAACCAATGGATCAAGTACAAGTCGATGTAATCCGTGCCGAGGTGGGAGAGCGATTCCTCAAGGGAAGGCTCGATGTCCTCTGGCGCGTGGAATGTGTTCCAGAGCTGAACAGGTACAGAGAAGGAAAGATTAGCGAAAAGAGAAGCGCTGAAATTGTGCCACCTGCCTTGGAAGTCAACCAGACCTCACTGCGAGGCACGTTGCTGAGCCGCAGGCCCTCGCCGACCTCAGCCTCATTCTGTTACGCGCCTATGAGATAGCCTCTTTATCGGTGATAAGTGGTCCAATACATACACCGTAACGCCAAGCCCCGTCAATGTGTCTGTAGCCTGCCTTTAGGGCTGTCTATGGTTACAGAGTAAGCTTCAAGCTTGTTGGGGGCCTTGGCAATGTACTTCGTACCTGAACGGCGTTCCCCACTTCACCTGGACTTGCCTGCCAAACACCTAATCGTATACGGCGTTAAGAGATCGCCAACAACCCATAAAGCTGCAATCTCCTCACCCAGCGCGACTGAAGGGATCTTGTCTCCGGAGGGCAGAGTGTAATGGCTGGGAAGCACATGCTTTTTCGAGCAGATACCTCCAAAGAGATCAGAGAAGCCGCCTCGTGAGACTTGTTGGAGTCCATAAAAAAGAGTGACGGCGAGTGTAGACGCAGTAAGGAGACGAAAGAAGGTCTTGTGTTGACATTTTGAAGTCTTCGGCGAGGGCTGCCCTTTTGCGTAGTAATAGTCGGTACGATCAGTCTGCGGGATGGCACTGTAAGTCGGTAGAGACATGGTGGTGGGCCGTAAGTCGTGTAGACCGCGTCGAGCAAGGCTTATATGGTGTCTTCAAGGCTTGGATTGACGTGCTTTTACGCAGTGAACGCGATTGCCGCTGACATAGTTGCCGGTCCGCCTCAAGCCCGCCCGTCCCGCACCGACCAGAATTCGTTTATATACAGGTTCTGAAGCTAGTGCTACATACGCTGCTCTACTCCTACTCATCACCAATCCGTTTCTTTACCATGCTGATTGATGAACAAGCCTGCCAGAACTGCTTGAGCTCGAAATATTTCCAAGGAACTGTGTGTACTCACCAGTTGGTCCATCCTTGTCAAGAAGCGCCCACGGAAGCAGAATCTCAGCACCAGCTTTGATGCTCTTACCACCTTTCCTGAAGCCGTTCAACTTTGTCGAGGTGAATCCAGGCGTTATGGCATTGACCTTGATGCCTTCGCTGCGAAGCTCGTGTGCCAAAGCAATCGTGTAAGAGTTGGCGGCGGCCTTCGACGTGTTGTAGGCCACGACATGAAGGTGGCTCGACTTGGACTGGAGGTTGTTCGACGCCATGTCGCTACTCACGTTCAATATCACGGCTTGGGGCGATGCGCGGAGGAGCGGGAGGAAAGTGATGGTGGTTTGGATCACTCCGTAGAAGTTGGGTTCGAAAGCCTCACGGATCACGTCCAGAGAAACCAAAGTGGCATTCTGTTCTTTATCTAGCAAGCCGATGCCTGCGAGTTTCAATTAATTGAGGTGTATGCGAATTGTGGTTGCTCGTACAGACCAGCGTTGTTGACTAGCACATCCAGGCGGCCCTCTGCCTTCTCAATGGTGTCCTTCGCGGCCACGACCGACGTGATATCCGTAACATCAAGCTGAACGAACTTTACATGCAGCCCATCTGCCTGGAGTTGAGCCCTTGCACAGGTCTTGTGGTCAGCAAAACTGACAATCTCAGACACATGAAATGAACGCACTGTGCTTTATGACCAGAGGCTTCATTCCTTGAGGCAAGATAGACGGTGTGGCCTTTCTCTGCCAGTAGCCGAACGAGTTCGAAACCGATTCCGGCGTTTGAACCTGTACAGAGAAAATTAAATTAAATGAGACCAAATTCCAATGGAGAGTTTCCTCTACTCGCCAGTTACAAGAATGACTTTGGACATTGTGAATGCAGACCATAGGATGATGAGAACCTTATAATGCTGAGAATATTTGTTTAGTCATATGAAGTTACCTTGTCGATCAGATGACAGATACATAGGTGACGGAGGCAGCTCTTGCTGTGGATAACGCCAGAATAACGAATGGGCGGATAGATGGATGGAATCAGATAAGATTAGTTACCCGCAACGGTCCCTATAAGAACAAAGAAGGAAGTAGTTCGACACGTCGGAGGGCGCTCACATGCATGTAACGCGTTCACTACCGTGCTTCGTCGATTCAACTTGGAGTTAGGACATGATTATTGTACATAGAAGAGAATATAAGCCGAAGATCTATGAGAAGGATTAGAGGTAAGGCAGACAGACATCAACGAAAACGGCTCACGTTTAGTTAACTGTCCACCAAGAGCACGGAGTCCAGTACCGAGAAACCAGTTGCCACACCGCCTTCGTCGCTATCTTTACCCTTCGTTCTGACCAACCATCCTGCTCCTTTCTCCGTTATATCTTCATCCTTGCCTCCAAACAGCGCCCATCCAAAGATACCAAGCTCGCTAACAACATCCACTTTGAGCGCAGCCTGGTTGGCACCGCCTGCGCGGATGAGATAGTTTCCTGTGCCGTTCGGGGGGACAATCAACTCCATGACGATCCAAGATTGGCGTTCTTTAGGTGGCAGGGTATCGAGGAATGAGGGGATCGAATCTTTGTAGACGTTATTGCCGCCGCCCTCCCTCTGCGGTTTCAGCACAAGGGACAGAGCGAGTTCTCGAGCCCTGGAGACTCCGAAGCCCTCTTTCCCAGATTCCAGCGCGTCGTGGTCGGGCGTCAACAAGTCTTTACCAACATCCAATCCCCACATCCCCATAAAGCTCTGGCGGAGCTCATCCAGCTCCTGCGGACCAAAGGTAGCTTTACCCCACCTCGCCTCATCGGAGAGAAAGTGCTCCAGGACTCCAGGTTGCGTCAACACTTCTTGGACTTTCTTACCGCCGGCAAGCTGCAGTGCGATGGTAGGGCAGTTGATTGCTCTGGAGCGTTCGAGAAGGAAGCGCGTTTGGTAGTGCACAGGCGTCAGGTATTCTGAGGGCGCGTAGCCCGCACGGAAATACACCGTCGAGATTTCGAAGAAGCCATCGGGGTGGAGATCAGGTGAGACCGAAATGCGAAGAACTCGGGTCTCGGGATCGAGAGAGGCAGAATGCGCAAGCTCGTCGAAGGTTTGGCGAATAATATGTATTGAATGTCTATTCCTGGTGTCAATGAAATTGCTGTGAAGGGACAAGAATGGCGTACCTCTCCAGGAGCTTGTATTCCAGGGGCCGCTGGTCAAATACATTGCGCTCCCCAGGTTGAACGACAAAAAGTATCCGCGACCTGAACGCGAATTAGACCGGTTCGGACACAAGGATCGCAGATAGGCACTTCTCGTTCCCGTACGCCTTGTGCGCAGCGGCTAAGCCTTCGACCAAGCCCGCGACGGTGTCATTCGCGGGGAAATTCTCGGGTCGAATATGTGGAGACGAGTTGTAATATTGGGTGGCCGCCTGGAGATACCTGGCACTACGATGAGGAGGCAAGCAAGTTGAGTTCCTGAGGAGACCTTACCTGTGCAGGCCGGCTGTACGCTCCGAGAGTGCACCGAATGACACCGAGATGGTGTTAAATTCGACTTGCTTCAGAGTTGGCGCTTGATCAGGAGGGGCATGGAGGAGGTAGTCTGATCGAAATAGTCCCAGGTGAAGCGGCTGGGAGATGGAGGTAATTCAAGTGAGATTCAGTGGATTCAAGTGCGCGATTTCGCGCTCACCTGCACCAGACCTTCGTCTCTCAGTTGCCTCCAACCGGTCCAGAGTTGTCCAATAAAGTCGTCAACCTTTCCAACGCCGTTCTCGGCGCCCATTATCCGGTCCAAAAATTCTTCATCCAGTGCAATCCTGGCGTACAGAATATTGTATATGTGTTGGATGCGTTGGGCCTGCTCGAATAGCCTCCGGGGCAAAGGTGACGGGAATAGAGCCAAAGGTGCATGGATAGCAGACTCCGGAATCGGCGGCTGTTGTTTGGCTGGTGGAAGATAGAGCAGACCGGTCGAAAACGCGTATGATGTGGCTAAGAGCGTGAGCTCATGAACTT
Organism: Asterophora parasitica; assembly: GCA_018282005.1. Taxonomy (NCBI): domain Eukaryota; kingdom Fungi; phylum Basidiomycota; class Agaricomycetes; order Agaricales; family Lyophyllaceae; genus Asterophora; species Asterophora parasitica. The sequence continues at coordinate 4,486 of JABCKV010000280.1, read as the reverse complement.
GAGCTTCGGTTAGCTTTGGTGGCCATTCAGAGAGCACAGACGCAGGAGCCATCGCTGACTATCGTTGTGATAGTCTATTCAAGGGAATACTATCTGTACTTCAAACGCTATGGTCCGACATTCGGACGTTGACTCTGAGTCAGCTATCGTACAGGGATCGATTGCGTGATGGCCTCTAAACACTACTTTTTATATGATGATAGATTTGTCTACGCGTCAGTGAATAATCCCACTAACCGTTCTCGCAATCCCCAACGAGTGACGCAATCAAGTCGCCCCGATGTCGCCAGATCGTCCAGACCCATAAGGCATTCTGGTGGCACCACGGATACCCCAGACGTAGGCGCGCGGTAACGGACAATCTCTTTCACCCGTTCATGTCCACCCTGCTCAACGACAGCCTTTAGCAGCTTGCTGGCGCGACCTTCCAACCACTCAGCACCGTGCAGATCTGGCCAGATGTTGGAGGCGATATGGTTTAGAGCCACCAGATGCATGAAGCCCTGAAGGTTCTCCTTGAGGAGGGCGCGTAGATAGCCTCCAAGAACCTGCGAATCTGTTTCGATTGGCCAGAGGTACTCCCTGATATCCTTGCAGATAACCTGGTCGACGGGAGTTCGGATGTTTTTCAAAATATGCCCGACGTCGTTCCAAAGATGTTTTCGATAATCGATGGGATAGCGCATGGACGTGGGTGGGAGAAGGAGGCGGGCAAAGAGCGGGTGCGAAAAGGAGATCGCATCGTACAATGCGACGAAGTCGGTATAATATTGATAGAAAGGTGTCGCGCCGAGAAATTTGGTCGCAACTTGCTCCAAATCCCGGGGTGGATCGATGGGAGTTGGAGATACTGACCAGGCGGCAGAGATTGTGTAAGGTCGTATGAGGTCGTCCATGAGCTGACCGACCAGCCGATCGCGGAAAACCTCCTCCACGGAGTCAGTCTGGGTCTGGCCATGTTCAAGCATGAACACCTTCATGCATCCAAATACAGCCTCTTCTCGCGTTAATACGAAATTTGTCAAAGAGAAGTGGTGGAGCACTTCTTGGCACACTTTTGTCAGGAGGAGAGAGGTGCGAACAATGTCCATTTCTGACGCGTCCCAATCCGCCGGCAAAGCCTTGAAGACCTCCGAACTTCCAGATCGCAGTAGATGGTCCACAGGTGTCAAAGTCCATTCTCTTGTAAAGGGAAGGCCGTAAGAATGCAAGGCAGTAGCGGACGGCAGGCGCTGTGTCGTCGCTAGCGATAATGACTGAGGCGTCGAGCGTGTTGGCCCAATGCATATGTCGCGATGAGGTCGGATGGTGTGTGCTATGAAAGGTTTGATAGTCAACATCCCACTTCTATCCCAAATGACCGGCGGCGCCTGAATGCCCAATGCGTTCACCCACCCCGGTGTCATCAGACTGCACAGATCATCCGCAACCTGTGCCGCGACGTCCTCGTCCCCGGGAATGAATTTAGTCAGAATTGAAAGCGCTTGTGCCACCCAGAGCTGCTCTGGAATTCCCGGTAGTCGGCGTGAGAGGCGGAGATATCCCGAAAGGAGCTCAGACAATGACCTCAGGTGAACATACGCCTGGCGGGTGCTGCGTTCTGTGGAGGCCAATAACGACCACACAGAGTGGGTGGTGATTTTCGCGCATAGGTCCGAAATCTGAGGGAATGGAAGTGCAAAGGGCGGCGAATCCAGGGGGCCATCGGAGAGGGGAGGGAGGCATGCCAACCACAGACGAATGGCCGAAGACACCGTCGCGGCATGGTCAGCAACCGCGCGGAGGTGCGGTACATCTGCCGAGCTAATGGGCGAACCAAGAGAACCAAGCTCCCGCTTCAGCGCATCCAAGGAGCCCTGCAGGATCTGTTTCTCCTTGCCATCCTCGAATCCACTCCGGACGACCTCGAGGCACTCCACCCTCTCCGAAGAACCCCCTCTGATGCCGTTGACTCGAGCACCTTCCAGCCATGCCGCATGGACTCTCCAAATACCTGCCCACACGGGCCAGAGTTTCTCCTCGGTCCCAAGTCGGTCGCTCAGTTCGTCAATGTCTGAGTTCCACCCCCATCCAATAACCTGACTCCACAGGATCTCATGACTAGGTGTTGTTTGATGTGGGTCAACCGCGCACACCGTCCAGGCTGCGAGTAAATCCGTCCATGCGACCATTAATTGCGGGGAAATGCACGCGTCGGAGCGAACGTATCGGCCTAACAGGGTGAATTGCTCTATGGCTGTGGTTGCAATGTGGGAGTACATCCCGTAGTTGGCGAGAGCGGTATAGAGCCTCAGTGTAGATGTGAGGAGCGAGGTGGACAATTGGTGGGGGTAGATCAATGAGGTGGGCAAGAAAGTGACGTATCGGAGGAGCGCGTCAGTAGGTTCTTGAAGCGCGCTGGCATTTTCTCGCGAGGCGTTCACAAGGACGATGAGCAACTCTAGAGCCAAGGGGTTAGGATACGAGGCCTCAGTTGTTGGCGGGATGGATGTGAGCAGGAAGGTTTGAACAATGCTGGCAACGAGCTTTGGGGTGGTTGCGATCGAGGAGGCGATCTGGTTGCTTTGCTGCGCTAGTCGGTGAAGAATGGCCAGCAGTTGCGATCTTCCTTCTTCTGGTATCTCCGCCTGAATGAGTAGGGTGACGACCTGAGGAAGGAAAAAATCCAATCGAAGAGAATCAATCGCCCTGTCAGAGGAAGATTCCAGCTCAACCCCTTGGAAAGCCATTATGCCCTCGTTCCACCCCACAACACACTGCCAGACAACCTCGAGAGCCCGAGCCCCCACGCTTCCCCGTTCTGTCATCGCCTCTACGCCGGCAGCCACGATTCGTTTGCGGAGGTCCTCCTCTTTACCAGCCAGCTCCTCCATCCCATCTGTCACTCCTTGCTCCATCTTACTAAGTCTCTTTGCAATTTTCGCCAAAACTCCGAGCATTGTCGCTCGCTGTGCTGGTACAGTCGACCGAGAAAGTAGGAACACATCGTCCAAGGTGTACCCGGCATGTGACCCTTCGGCATGATGATGAAGCCCAAGATGTGTAGGGAGAGTCGACGAAATAGAGAGAGGTATCGGCGCTCCAAAGAGATCAAACCGAAGAGACGACGTGACAGATTCTGAATCCGAAGACGGCAAGGAATTCTGCATCCAGGCAAGACTGGGGTCGTCCGCAGACGCGTCAGGAAAGAAGCGTCGACGGATGTATTCTGCGGACCCTTCTTCGGGCTCAGCAGAAGAAGTGGTTTCCGGGCGCAGTGGAGGAGCCTCTTGCGGTTTCATGCTTCCATGGAACTGACCTAGCGAAATCTCAGAACCATCATTGGAGGGAGGAGGCAACGCAAGCGTCTTTCGTCGAGGTGAAGGGGGAGCAGACTCGTAGACGTGAACATCTTCGGGGCCAAGCTCCTGGAAACGAAGCCGCCGATCGGCGCGACTAGATGGGCGCGTGCTGCTGGTCGATAATGCAGGCAGTGGAGGAGAAACTAGATGTGCTGTACCTCAGCTAGAGTGCACATCGTATAAACACGACCGCTCACGTCGGTTGGCACCAATCTCCCTTTCAAATTTCTCCCGAGCTGTGATGGGTACTGCACAAGATATTTCAGTCAAAGCATATCCCACAAATTAAAAGATATAATCAGACCTTCGTCGAGATAAGCAGGGCCACCTTGAGCCTGTCCTTGCACTAGGATCTGACGGGACACACTCGGCTTCGTCTGCTTTTCTCTGGCTAACCTCACCCTTTTCAACAGATCGCCAACTCCAGATCCAAACCGCTGGATAATCTCCTGTCTCTCCTCTTCCCTTTCGTCTTCCGTCATGCTCGCGACGCGCTGTTCATTTTCACGGCTCATCTGATCCCTCCACGCATCGGGATCGACAGGCTTCGGGGCCTGTACCGTCTCAGCGGAGATTACAGGGGGAACGTCTCGAAGTCTTGAGGCCCCAGCCTTTCTCAAAGCCTCCCTGTTTCGCGCGAACGCGCTCTTAGATCGATGTTGGACCGCTGGAAAGCCTGCCTTGCTTGGTGTGAAGGTCTTCGGAGTAGAGTGGGAAGCAGACTTTCGCTCGAAAACTGAGCCTACGAGCGACGGAGGAGCTTGCGACATTGTCGTCGGCGCGAAGAATGCAATTATTCAACCACAAGTTCAGCGGAAACGGTTTGGGACTTGTTCCCAAAATCCATCGGTTATGTAAGGCCACGCGATCGCCATCGGCTCCAGGCCGTCTCACAGTCCACCATACAATGATACATACATACTTGCTGTGCCTACTCCACTGGGGACTTGTACTTCAAGTCAATCATACTCCCAGCTTTGGTGTGTATATTATGGTCCAGGTCTAAATGTTGAATGATTAATATGCGAGTCCTTTATTATTTCGTCTGCTTTTACTTACTTTACTTACTGTACATATATGATTCATTCTTGATGTCATGTTTCATTTTATTTCTTACTCATTGTATTATTAACTACGTTGCGCCA
>JABCKV010000279.1:0-21027 GCA_018282005.1 Asterophora parasitica | reverse complement strand
GCTACCAACAGGTACGACGTTGTCCCCATCGTTCCTGGTAAGCCGGCGGTCACCAATTCAAGATACACGGTGTTAACACTCCCACCCATAGGCCGTTTCTTAGGCTTTTCTCATCCGAATGGAGAGAAACACATCACCAGCTCTGGGTCATGGGTTGACTGTCCAGGTGGGCCTATTATACTTACACCGCATTTGTTTCCGCGTTAATCTCGACGCCGGTGCCAGGGGAAGACAACACCAACTCGCAATGCATCATCGGCTACGTTCCCAATCTTCTGTCAGGCAAAACCAGTGATCATCATGGTAATAAATAATTCCAATTTAAGCTGGCTTTACTTACTTGCGACTGATGACACTATCGATCAACAGGTCCATACGACGGAATTCTTATGGACTGTTAAAAGTAATGACACATGTATCTTTTAGTGTAGTTGTAGTCGGATTAAAATTACGACAATGAAAGCAGTGAGGCTCCGCCCTCAACTTCTTCAGTATGTGCCCTTGCCATGTCAGTCCACCTGGTATTGGGGAGCTTTATGCACAGCCAAGCTTCGACAGTCAAAGTCAGTCGGAAGCAAATTGGTTGATCGTGATGACAACTTGGAACCGATCATTCGAGACCACTTCTCCGACTTCACTTTGACTAGTGTCTGGAATATCACTAGCATGGTGGTCTCTGGGTTCATCTTGTATGCCCTCGTCTGCTCGGTCGCACAGATCGTCCACGCCTCTCCACATCTGGTGGTCAGGCAGAGCATCTCTGTGCTTTCCACCGCACAAATCGCATCCTTTAAACCATACACCTATTACGCCAGCGCTGCATATTGTAAGCCCGCTCAGACTCTTACCTGGTCGTGCGGAGGTACGTCTGGTCGGTGTCGAAGAGGTGGACGCACGGAACATATCTTAACATTTCAAACTTGCGGGGGGTGCAGAAACAGAAAGCTGTAATGCGACTGCCGGGTTTCTGCCTGTATCCTCTGGCGGGGACGGTAAATTGACGCAGTATTGGTATGTAGGATCCGAAACTTGACGTATGTTCCTTTACACTTCTGGCCTGACTTTTTCTCACTTACTCCCCATTCTTAAAGACCGTGATCATTGCTCATCAGGTGAACGCCTACTACAAGGGCCTCCTACCACTTGCTGACTGTTCTCAACTTCTAGGGAACAAATTCATCTGAAATGTAACGCTTTGTATAGTCTACGGCCTCTTTTCCTAGCAACTAACTGTGGACATGACTTAGCATCCCCTTCATCACTGACACCAACTTCAATTTGAGACGTCTCAACAGCACGTTCTTCCCTGGAGCTAACAGTTCCATCGAATTGCATGCCGGTTTTGGTGACGCTCAAGAGAGGTGAGTGAGCACTCCTTCCTGGCGGACTACGCCACATATCTCGCAACTCAAAAGATCGGCGCCCTCCGTGCATGCATCAGTGCAGACTGCCCTGTCGTCACCATACAACACGAGCAATATGACCATAGTTGGCCACTCCTTGGTTCAGTATTGTCTGCAAATAAGTTGTTTCCTTGTTCAAGGCGTGGCGCACTTGCGCTGATAACCACCGTGTCCCTGCCCCTGTATCTGCCGACCAACACGACCTTCAAGACAGTTACGTACGGCACACCGAATGTATGATCGTGTTCTTGAAGCAACTCCTCCCTGACAGTTTTTTAATCGTATTTGGCTTGTAGACCGGAAATCCGAGCTTCGCCGACTACCTTGATGCACACAACCCTGATCTTGCACATGTCAATAATAAGTAAGGTTGATACGCGCATAGTGAGAACGTACCGCTCACAAATATTGCCAACAAGACACGATCCTGTCCCAATTCTCCCCGGTATGCCAGCTTTCAGAGTGAAGGACTCTGAGATTGTTAAGCGCTTGCTTATATAGGTATATTCCTGGGATTCCGCCACCCAAGTGGAGAGAAACACATCGTAGAAGGGGCCTGGGTTAACTGTACTGATGAGTGGCACATCCAGGTCGTTGTCATTCCCATGTGGCGCAATGGCTCTATTGACTTATGGTCGACTGCCGCTGATGAAACCGTATCTCTCTCAATGAATGCCCCGCGAACTTCGTCCACAGGCGAAGAAAACGATGACTCGCAGTGCACCGATGCTTACGTTCCGAGTTTATCGAAGGGCGATGTCCGGGGTCATGAAGGTAAAGGCAGTTTCGTCTTGCCACAGATACCTCACAAACTGTTGCTCAATCAGGTCCCTACGATGGAGTCACCATGGGTTGCGGAGAATAATGAAGCACGGTGTGTGCAAATTTTAGGGTAGAAAATTAATGACGCCGTCCATACGGTCCACCCCATTCATTATAGATCTCTGTCCATGACTAGGCTGACCGACGGGGACAACACTACGACGTTAAGGACACAGCGAGCAAGGAAATAATATAATGTTACTACAAGCATGAGCGTCGTCCGAGATTCCAGCCTATCTGAATATTTCGGTCTATCCGACTCTATATCTAGTACCTCAGGCTATGATATTAAGCTCGCGTAAACGCGCCTTCGCGAACTCGTCTTTGTATGTATTCCAAATCCTGACATCACCATGGCGTTAGGAAATCGACGAACGCCAACACGGGAGGTAGAGAGATGCGCACCGTGTGAGCTCCTCTATGTACAGCTGCTGCACCCTAGTCACCTCCTCTAAGGTCGGTTTATCACACTTTTCCACGTGTATCGGTTTCCCGACTGTTCAACCAACAAATCAGCATCTGTACACGTCGCCAAATTCCATCTGGCGATGATATCATTGAAGGGTGCACTCACTGACGGCAACTATCCGTCGTCTATACGGCATGAGCCCCAAATTGTCTACGGGTGGTCAAAGACTCCGTTGAAAAGGGGAGATGGAGGTAAAACGCACAATTCAACAACCCACGCCCGTGGAACAGCGGCAGCGTGAATCCGAATATCGACTGAAACTTGCGCTGCACCTTATAGATCGTCGTGCCCTTCTCATTCGGCATCTGCTCGTAAATCTGGAATTCGATTGAATTCGATTGGGGTCAGCGATTGGGGTATGTATGTTCAGCTTAAGCGCTACTGACGTCATTTTCGCCAAACGAGAAAACCGGAACGAGGTCGGCGCTGGAGGTGGGGGATCTGGTCAGGCCATACAAGGAGGCATGGACAAAAAACGAACCCGTGCTGGATCGCCAGTTTGATGAACCCCAATCTACAACATACGCGCGCAAGGTGAGTATACATGTCGAGGACGAGCTATAGAATGCCGCGTACCGTCGTCGCAAAGTCAGATCCGCCGTCCCAGGCCTCGCACTCAAGCTCTCCGCCGCACCACCTACGACGATAGTGATGGCTGACCCAGGCCCTGCCTTGAGGATGTTCGAACATGACTCTTTGCTGACGCTGCACACCCCGAGGGCAAGGAGAATGTCCCGGTAGAAGGGCATATTAAAGTTGGTCGTGAGCGTCAAGAGATGCGGCTTGATTCCCGGGAAAGCAGTCGAGAAGCCGGTGGCTGTGGGAGAGTTAGCTGAAAAAAGGGAGCAGGGGGTCGGAGGAGCGCACCATCTGTCGCGAATGTTGCCAGCGCACCCCTGGAATGCAGATTGACATGGGATGTAAGCCGGTAATATGTCGCAAAGGCTTACATTCCGATGATACCTGTAAGCGATGTGAGACATTGCCCGCCCCATCCAAAACGTAAACGTACCATGTGGATGATATCCAAACACATATGGTCGGTCTGCTGAGAGATCTGCCTCCTAACCTCGCATAAACGCGTCACATTTCCATCCCAACCAACGAATGAATTAATTAAAAAAGTACCTTCAAAAACCTAATCCGGTGTTGAGCGTGAATAACATTGCAAATCGATGGAGAGGAAGAGACTACTCACGAAGCAGGGTAGTAATCTGCGAAGTACTTCCAGTATCTTATTGAGCGGAACCACGGGCTCATGCGTCCGCCGTTCTCGGAGCTATTGTCGAAACAACGCGCCCAGATAAGGTATATCGCCAGTAACGGCCACAGCGGCGGAATGGAGCTGTATCAAGGCGTATGTGCATTCAATGTCAGGTTGGTAGAAAGGAAGAGATGAGACGCACCAGAGCAGGAGAAACACCACTGTGGTTATCACTATCATGACCGACCATCCCGCGACGGCGAGCATCTGCAGCCTCCGCTTCCTGGGTATCTTCGCAGGCACGAAGCTAAGTAGCGCGCAGCATGAGTATCCCGCCCATCCAGAGTCCACCACTGAGAAAGGACACGAACTCGACATTGGCGTGAAGCACGGCTATGGGTGTTGTAGTGAGCATGGAAAGGCGCTCCCTGAGCGAAGCAGCGGAAAGGGATCTGCTGTTTGCAGACAGCTTGCCCGGCGGGTGTGCTATGTGCGAGCTCATCGTGGAAGAGCCAGGACGACGGGCTCGATAAAGGAAAGTGGAAGTCAAAGTGGAAGACGCCTTCCAAGTCTTAATTCTCACGTGGGGCTACAATGCTGCATTTCGCTTGGGGGTCTCAATGCATTTCAAACTTTTTTTCTGACACTTTCCCCCTGCCAATCGGTACTTACTATTCGAATGTGATTGGTCTGAATACGTCTGGGAGATGAGGAAGAGGGCCGACAAAGGTCCAAGCCAAAGGCGAACTGCATGTGAATCGCCGACGCGACCGGTTAACTCCCTTAATCCATGTCAAGTTCAATATGCAAGAAAGTCAAAAATCCTATCTATCATTCATGATGGTACACAATGTAGGGTTGATTAACAAGAGAGCAGGCGATAAACGAAGAAATCCACTTTTGGCCATTTAGGCGTACAGGTCGTCGTCAGCAGCATCCTCCGAAAACCCGGCGTTGCCAGATGGCGCCGCAGCTGCACCGCCCTCGCCTTCCGGGAACTTGAAGTTGTTGCCGAAACCACGCGATTGTTGCAGGTTCTGGCGAGATGCAAGAAGTCAGCATCGACACAGGGACACGAAAGGAAATTGCACAAACCTGGGAGAACATCTCGTAGCGCCTGATGTCCTGATCCGACACCGAACGACGGGCAAACTTCATCGCCTCCTCGAAGTGTTCCCTCGTGATCTGAGGAACGGGGTCCTCCTCCTCCTCCTCGCCCTCCATGTCAGCATCGCCACCAGTCTCGCCTGCAGCCTCCTCCCTCTCTCTCTTCTCCCTCGCCGCCCGAATATCCGCATCAATCGACTCCCGAATGGCCAGCTTCGCCGCACGCTGGCAAATCTCCGTCAAATCAGCACCAGAGAAGCCATGTGTGCTCTTCGCCAAGAAGTCGAGGTTGACCTCGGGCGATACAGGCGATTTCTTGAGGGCTGCACGGAGAATGGAGAGACGTGAAGGCTCGTCGGGCAGGGGGATGTAGATGAGCTGGTCAAGACGACCCGGGCGAAGGAGTGCAGAGTCGATCTGGTCAGGCCTGTTCGTCGCGCCGATGATGAACACGTTCTTTTTCGCGTTCATGCCGTCCATCTCCGTAAGAATCTGGTTCAGCACACGGTCGCCGGCACCTCCACCATCGCCTGATGCGCCACCTCCACCACGGGCTTTGGCAATGGAATCCAGCTCGTCGAAGAACATGACACAGGGCGCGGCGGCGCGTGCCTTGTCGAAAACGTCACGAACGTTGGCTTCGGACTCACCGAACCACATAGTGAGAAGCTCGGGACCCTGTGTACATGCGCGTCAGATTCCCAACTCCTTCCTTGCCTGACACACATTGAAGCGCTTACCTTGATACTGATGAAGTTGGCATTGCACTCGTTGGCAATGGCCTTGGCCAAGAGCGTCTTACCCGTACCAGGAGGGCCATAGAACAAAACACCCTTGGACGGCGACATACCGTACTTGAGGAACTTCTCGGGGTGGTCCACGGGGTACTGCACTGTCTCCTGGAGCTCCTGCTTGACCTTCTCGAGACCACCAATGTCGTCCCATGTGACAGTGGGTACCTCGACGACGGTCTCGCGAAGCGCAGAGGGGTTGGACGTGCCGAGCGCAAAGCGGAAGTTTTCCATTGTGACGCCGAGCGAGTCGAGCACTTCAGCGTCAATGGTGTCCTCGTCGAGGTCGATGAGGTCCATCTTCTCGCGAATCTGCTGCATCGCGGCCTCAGAGCACAGAGCAGCGACATCGGAACCGACATATCCATGGGTATCGGCAGCAATCTAGATTTGCAACCGTCAGGAGAGTCATTTCAAATATGCGAAACATTGAGACTGACCTGCTCAAGGTCGACGTCGTCAGTGAGCTTCATATTCTTTGTGTGGATACGGAGAATCTCGAGACGTCCAGTGGGGTCGGGAATACCAATGTCGACTTCACGATCGAAGCGACCGAATCGGCGGAGGGCGGGGTCGATGGAGTTGGGCCTGTTGGTAGCAGCCATCACGACGACGTTGGAGCGGGCTTTGAGACCGTCCATGAGGGTGAGGAGCTGCGAGACGACACGGCGCTCGACTTCTCCGTTGGTCTTTGGAAGAGAAGATCAGACAGGTAGAGGAATGCGTATGAGACAGATGTACACACACCTTCTCACGTTTGGGCGCAATTGAGTCAATCTCATCAATGAAGATGATTGCAGGGGAGTTCTTCTCGGCCTCCTCGAAGGCTTTACGAAGGTTGCTCTCACTCTCTCCCGCCATCTTGCTCATGATCTCGGGGCCATTGATGAGGAAGAAGAACGCGCCAGTCTCGTTCGCAACCGCACGCGCCATGAGCGTCTTACCCGTACCGGGCGGGCCGAACATGAGGATACCACGCGGGGGCTTGATACCGATGGATTTGAAGAGTTGTGGGTGACGCAGGGGCAGCTCTACGAGCTCACGGATCTGTGCCATCTGCTTTCTGCAGCCACCGATATCGTCGTATCCAACGTCAGCGAGGTTAGACTCTTCGTCTTCTCTCTTCACGGGGTCACCTTCCGTGTGGATGACGGTATCTTGCGCGACGATACAGAACTCCGAGGGGTCGGTCTCGATAACCTTGAACTCCACTGTCCGCATGCCTCCACGAACAAGGAAAGTATCGCCCTTGCGGACGGGGCGGTATGCTATAGCACAAGTCAGCTTGTCCGCAATCTCTACACGAATACAGGCACTTACCCTCGAGGAAGTAGGGCTTGAGGTAGACATCGAAGATGTTTCCAGAGAGACCCTCAATGGAGTCATCGAAGGGCAGGATGTGAACACGCTTGCCGTACTTGATGTCAAGGCACTGGTGGACATTAACGAGATCGCCGAGCTTAACGCGCAAGTTGTTGCGCGCGACTTTGTTTATCTGGATGCGACCCTCCTCGACGTCATCAGAGCTCAAGCAGATGAGCACGGTGTCGCGCCTCTTCTTCCCCCTATCATAAAGCATGATAAGAAAAGCATAGTATCCCTTTGAAGAGGTTCGCGTACCGGACGATGATAGTATCGCCGCGGAAGAGCGAGAGCAGCTCCATTGTGGCGGGGTTAAGCGTCGCGACTAATTTCGAGACTTGAGCTTTGCCAGATGACAGAAAAATTCTCTGAGCTCACCAGAGTTGTCATCTGCGGTCGCCTCGTCGACAATCAAGCGATTTGGTCTGTAGTAAAAGCCCCGGATGAGCTGCAGCCCTGCCTGCACAAAGGTCCTCCACTCACGATTTCTTGGGACGGAGAATAGCTGTAGAGATGTCATTGGGGCCTGGTTGGGGAGCAGCACCGCTAGGATCGGCCATGATAGATTGGAGAGAAAAGTATCAGATGGATGTGCTGAGCACAGGGTTTATGAGAGATGAATGAGGACAGGAGGACGCGCGTCCAGGACGTGGGTCTGACAAACACGGCCAAATGTCGGCGTGACACACGTGGCCCGTTCCGTCCTATTATTCTTCCCGTTCCTTCTTCCACTTTCTGGACTGCCGAAATGCAATTGTACTATTGCAACGAGTACATCTAAATTTCCTCTTCTTCCAGATCTAGCTCCTCGACGGGGTAATCGCCAACTTCCACCCTGTCGGGCTGAACAAAAACACCATACTTGGGTCGACATGTGAAGTATTGCTCGCCTTGTACTCTGAAAGACAATTAGCGCCCACAGATATCAAAAGAAAAACAACAACGCGTACGATCCGTCGTTCTTTCCCAAAGGCTCGTCGTATTCGATTCCCACCCACACGCCTTTGCTGAATTTCGTGGGGCCAACAAATCGGACAGTACCCCGTTTGCTCAGATCAGCCTCTGTCGACGTGACTTCGCATCGCGCGCCAACCTTGATGTCTGCGGACACCTTTTGTTCCACCTCTGGCACATCCTCCTTTAGTGCGAAGCGCCCCATCTTATTCCTTTCCTTGTATGCCCGGACGGTGTCTGTATGAAACGCGATCTGCCTTTGGTACAAGGGTGGCGGCAACAAAGATCGCACCTTGTCGTGTAGCATATTCCTCCGACGTCAATTCAAACTTTTCTACCTGCGACACATCTGTCATTTGTCCTGTGAAGGATGCCGAGGGGTTCGTATCCACGACCTGAACAAGAACATCTATTTAAACCCTCGCACACGCGTAGTGGCATAAAAGAAAGAATCTCATCTCACCCGGAGGACCTGGTAATCCCGCAGACCGTAGTATCCAATCGCCTTCGAATCATCAGAGAGCGTAGCCACCGATACTGAGTCGCTTTCGGTATTGTATAGTGAGATCACCTGGTTGCCAGCTGGAATTCCTGTGATGAGCTCGACGTTTCCCTGAAGAGTAATTGTCGCATTCAACACTGGAGCAAGAGATGGCAAGATCAGCACAAACCTTCAATTTCCCAACAGTAATATGGAGCTCTAGACGACGCTCCGAGTGGGTGTCCGGGGATATAACGAAGATGCGAACGACGCCTGACATATTGGATCCTCGACGAGATGGGTATACAATTCAAGAAGGAACACGAACGCGTCTGCGAAGATCGCGAAAGATCTTATCTTATCGCTTCCACATGCAGTTGTGCCTAGTTTTGCCATGTTTTTCTTATCCCCAATCGTTCAACGTTCAACGTTGTCCAGTCCTCTCTAGGACTTTTATCTACTCTATCTCGTTTCCTGGAGATACTCTGTATCACTCGAGCGCTACGATTTCACCTCTGTCTTTCGAGCAAGATTGATGCCGTCGAATTACCCTCTGGAATCCTCTCCTCGCTCGCTCTTGGATGGAGCTATTGGCTTCGCTGAAGGCGACTGCTCAGGATTCCCGCTCCCATCGAGATAAATGGGCGAATAATAGACAAGGCGACGGCTGGAACGCCTCTTCCCCCCACCTCAAATATCCAGCCCTCAGCACTGCGTGTTCATCCGCCAAGCTACTCGACACGCACAAGCGAGGTCTTTTATACTAGAAGCTTATCCAGTGATCTCCTTCAGTAGCAGCGTTGGAACAATTTCCGGTTACGATGAATTGGACGAGACCTTCAAGGCAACGCTTCTTCCACTCCCGCCTTTGTCGCTTCATCATCCTACGCCCGAAGCTTTCGGAGCTCCGCTGGATTTTGGGAATTGGTCCACATCCAGAGATTCATGGCTTAGCATCGTTCCTATCCGGTTCTCGATGCGTTATTCGAGGCCGGGGAGTGCTTGATTTTATCATTGGCGGTCTAGCTGTGTTTGATCATAATTGAGTCCAGTTTAAACGAACAATTCCACCCCTTGCCATGCCAGTTCTTGTATTGGATCAGCTTGAACTTTACCAAGACGGACTCATGGACGGATGGGGGCCCTACCCTGGAAGATGACCTCAGGATGCTGGCGTACCACCATCCTGAATTATGGATGCCAGAGCTGAAAAAGTATCTCCAGAATCAGGTTATTCCGCTCACTGCAATATGAAATATCTTGTTTACAGTGCACTCGTCGTATTCATGATCGCGACTACTAGTGGCCGCGCCGGGCCCGACTTCTTGTGGCATTTGGGCCGAAAGATAGTTTCCATTTTCCAGTCGCTCCTGACTTCAGGTTAAAAATGGACATCCTGCCAGAGCTTGCTAAGGTTTAAGGAAGTAATTTCTACGTCTGGCTTTGGGAGACAATGTACTTCAGGTGAGCGAGCGCTGATGGATGTGATCATGATCTATGAAAAGTTGACATATGTATCAAGCCACCAACCTCGACAAGCCCGAATAGGACACATTTAACAACCCGGTGACTCCCCTCGACTCCACTCGGTCCGACATTCAGGCTCTTATCCAATAGCCCCTCGCCCTTTCCATCACCGCATCTGAGAGTACTTGGAAGTTGGGTGGCTGCAAAAGCGCACAAGCACCTCAAGGTCTTTTATCAATGACGATCGCCCATGTGAGCCTGTTTAACCCTTGCGTCCTTCCCCTGGCTACATGAGGCAGACAGCTGTCGCGCGACGCCCATGGATACAGAACTTATACTTTATCTCGCCCCCTTGCGTGCGCTATCGTGGACTCCTCGCACGGTTGCGCTCACTGTGTCGTTTCGACTCGAGCGGGACTCAGTTTTCTCTCCACACTGAAGGTTACATAATTCGAAGCCTTGTGGACAAGCACTCCTGGACCATCTCGCCCGTGGATGTCACACGCGGTTCTTCCTTGTACGCACATCTGGGCATGGTTCCCCCTTATTATCATATGCCTTGCTTGTTCGATGCAAGCTCAGTCGAGGACTACACTGAGTCGAAGTCATAATATGACCCTCGCTAGTAGCTCGCCTCAGATCGTATACACTCCTTTCCCTTGCGATGCCTCTATCACAAATACGGACGGACAGTGCAGCAGCCCCTGGTGAGTCCTACTTTCTTTATGACGACATCTAAGATCTTATGTACATTCGACGCAGGCAAATAACCAGTCTGAATAATGCAACACTCGTATCTACCAATGGGCCGTCCCCTGGATCCACCGACCTTGTCTTGCCACGTATGTCATTCCAATTTCGAGGTATGAGCTCCAGGTTCTTCGAAATCAACAATCCAGTCTTTCAACGCCGTTTAATGTCAATCAAGCCTCCGCGTTCTATCTCTCCACTTCTTCCCTCTCGAATGCCACAACCAACATCACGGTTTCGAATATTGGCACCATCAACACGGCAGTCTTCAGCTCCTCCTTAGGAATAGTCTCCGTCCTCAACCTCTCTGAATCCACCACCTCCACCGTGGTTATCACCTACATCCCGGACGACTCGTCACCCACCCGGCTGGACATCGGCGACATAACATTGACAGTCACATGCGTAACGTACGCACATATAATATTAACATATGCCCCTCCGAGTTGCAATTCATGTTGCGCCAGTCATATTGGTGTACGTCATTCTGGTCTTTCTGAACACAGCGGAACATCCATCATATTTCCATCGTCAACCCTCCCCGCATCTTCCCTCGCCTCCAGCAGCCCTTCTTCAACCAGCTCCTCACTGAGTATACCCACACAGGCATCGAGCTCGTCACCCCCCTTGACCCCACTCGCAGTGGGGATAACCCTCGGGCTCTCTTTAGGGCTCACCGCACTGTCCATTGTTGTGTACACCTGTTGGCGTCGCAGGCGACGGCAGCGTCCACCGGGAGACAGCGATACCGTGAGGTCACGCTCCACCACTGGTACGGACCCGCCATGGCGATGGCTGACAGCACAAAAGACTTCCACTGTTACATCATATATCGCTCACCCACAGAACTCCACGGTGGCGCAGTTTCGTCCGGATTTTCAATCGGAGTGGATTGGCAAGAGTGAGAAGAGGTGGTTCGCGCCGTGGGGGTGACATTATTGACTCGTTCTGGTGATATCTTGTAAAAGCCTGTACTATACCATGTCCTTGTCACTCCTTCGGCGCTCTCAACTCTCTGGAAGGTCCTTAATAAGCTGGTTACGCGGCGGTACGAGGCTTACGCTCCCAGATTGGAATTCTGCGCCAATAGAAAATATGTTGGGATTCGGCTCGAGGGGGCCGGGGCAAGGCGTGGAGTCTGCTGCGATGGATCATGATGAAACGAAGGAGGGCCGTAACGATGCAACGTGCTATGTATAGTCTGCAGAAAACCGGCGTAGGGATGGTGAGATGGGGGTAGGTCCGCAATTGGGGCAATGGAAACACACTTGGCAAAAGCTGAAATATAATTGAAATATGGATAAGTAATTGATTGACTGGTCACTCCAAAGTAACCGTGACAATGAACCCTTGAGTCCCGGCGATGAAGATACCTTTTCAAAGGTGATCGCTCTTGTCCTCCTCTTACCACAGCAAGCCGCCCTCTGCTGGCACGGGTAAATACGTACCCGGGAGCAGATTTGATAGGGTTGAGGATTTTCAGGACGCGTAGGATGAGGACAGGTAAGCGTGAGGCGGGCCTTGCGTGTTTCGGAAGAGGCGAGATTTCGAATTGAATTCGAAGAAGAATACGTCCTTTGTGTGGGTGACGTTGACGACGCTGAAGGTTTCGGTGGGCGAATGCACATGTCTGTATATGGGTAGCATGAGGTAAGCCTGTGGTCACAGGATAAATAAATGCGCCCGAGCTGGCCCAATTCTCCCCCACACTGACATTCCAAAAATGGAAGGATGCTGACACCAGATTCCCACCGCTCATTCAAACAATCAACAAACGCCATTCACCTTGACCACCACGCGCCACCTCGACTGCCCCACGGCCCACCACTCAAGCCCGAGACTCTTCGCGATCTTACGACTACAGCCGCAATGGTGCCCTGGAATGGATCAGGTCGACATGCGGCAACGCGCCGCAACTGCGCATCAGGGTGAAAGTGAAAGAGCACAAAGGCAGGCCCCAGTCGGGGGAGAGCCTTACGGTACGTCTCTCATGCGTGCCATGTCAGCGAATTCATCTGACATACAGACGACACCCCTCCGCCACGTCACCACATGCGACGCCCGCGGCCACCGGTACGTTATGGTGTCTTCGTTAATCACTGACATTGTCTTTTCTTTCAGATTCGCACCATAATATGGTTTTCGTGTCACCCTCACATGCATGCAGCGTGCACGGACTCAATCCATGGCCATTCGCCGTGTCCCCACCTTGTTCACTACCACACCGCCGCACACCTCACCCCACATGCCATGTCAACGACGACGAGTACCAGCACCGCTCGGCGCTCCTGGGGATCCATAGGAGCACGCAGTTTTCATTCTATTTACGTCCCAGTATCTACCGTGTTGTGTTACCTGTAGTAGTCAATCTCTTTTCAATAAATGCAATACATTTATCAATTTTCTTGAAGTCGTAGACTTTAGTTCCAATATGAGCACGCGCGACGGTGCTGCAAGTCGATGCTCTGAGTTGAACATCAACACAATGGTATTTGTCAGCATTCCCTTTTTTGGATGTCAGTGTGGGGGAGAGCAAGGGAACTTTGCGCCCGTGCGTGTACGCGGTGAGGATGTTGAGGGAACTAGAGGTGTTCTGTACATTCATCTTAAATGGCTGGGTGAGCGCATATAGAGTCTGCGTCTTGTTTGCGTCTTGTAAGATTGATGCGTGTAGCCCTCCAATGAAAGCCCGAGGGAGTCCATGAAACTGCGGTCAACCAGCAGAAGTGACCTGAGGGGGGCATACTTCTAGCCTTTTGCAATCTGAGCAAGACTTATGCACCAGGGAATGGACTCAACAAGAAGGTCGGTGCCCGCGGAAAACAGGCTGGCATTCGTCGCGGGGGTAAGGCGCAAACGGATTTCCGATGCGACTTGTGGTAGTGAAGGGTGATAAAACTAAAGGAAAGTCCCTGGCATTGGAAGGAAATATCATGACTTCCTACCCGGTATACTGGTACTGCAGAGGCCCAGTCGCGCCGCTTAGCATTAGGTGAGGGGCCTTGCTATTAGAGAGGTCAACGAAGTCGGAAGGCACAAGGAGATCTGGGTGCAAAGTTTGTATCGTCCGATGGGGACCCGGGAGAACGATCGCTCTGTAAAGACGAGTGGCGCATTAGACCCGTGAGCGCACGTGCGAACTTGAGAGCGTCGGGCCACCGAGACTCATACGAAGCATCGGAAACAGCACAGAAACAGGCCACGTGTGTATTCAATGACAAGTGGCAATCGGAATCACCAGGGTCCCAAATGAAGAAAAGTGTCGTCGTAGTAGAAGGATAAAGACAATTAGTATCACCACTTCCCCGTGCCCAGACGCGCGGAGAAGATCGCATATCTAGGAGAAAGGAAGAAGGGGATTGTGAATAGGACGATACAGGTACGATATCGACTTCTATGAATAAAGTGAATAAATAAACATAAGTGGAGGGGGTACGCGTACACCGCGGACAAACGCCACTGCACATGTGCAGAGGGGTAACGGAATACAGGTATGTCGACGCGGGTGAGGGAGCGTGGCGTGGGGGTATCGTGTATATTTGCAACGGGCGGAGGGTGAGTGAAGGTGATATGGGCGGGGCAGGGGAGGGTGGGTGGGTGGTCGCAGTACACAGCGTAGAATTTGAAAGTTCTTGGCGAGAGAAATAAAAACAGTTGTCAAGGCAGTATAAAGCCGGAGAAGAGAAGAAAGCCGATTGGAAGGAGAGAGAAAGCAAGTCGAGGGCGAGGCGGAAGGAAGACTCAGCGAACACAGACACGGTGACAGACAACAGACAGACACAGTGACAGCGGAGCGGGGGCAGGGGATCATCAACATCGTCAACGTCGTTACAGAGCATCACATTACTCAGATCCCGCCATACGCATCCTCAGTATCAATGATAGACACCGCCCTGCCAGCTGGAACGGCCGGCGCACCCGCCACGAGCGCCGGCGGGGGTCCATTGTTATAATACTGCTGCTGGGGCTGCGTGGATGCGTTGTCCTGATAATGCGCCTGGTACTCCTGGGCAGAGTAGGGGTGGAACGCCTGGCCCGGTGCGGTGGTAGCAGCGGCATAGTGGCCCTCGGTGGAGTACGCATACGAGCCGTATGCCTCGGGATTATACGTCGCCTGCATCTGCGGCTCGGAGCTGTACGCACCGTGTGCGTGGTCGCTTGCAGTGTCGTCGTAATTCTGTCCGTAGGTGTACATCTGGCGCTCCTGGATCGTGGCGCCGACGCCCACGGCCATACCCGCAGCACCGGCGCCAGCAGCAAAGGCGCCGTGCCCGGCCATGTTGGGGCCGCCGATAGAGGGTGTGGCATGGTGTCCGCCGCGGTGCGACATGTTAGGGGGAACGGGGTCGAAGGTGCTGGCGCGGTACGGTGAGTCGGGCGATGCGCGGACAAAGTCGTCGGTGTTGAAGTCATCGTCGCTGATGCGGTTGCGACGCCAGCGGCGCTACATGAGGAGGTCAGCAAACGGTAAAATTGGGAAGTGGAGAACGTACGAGGAAAAAGGCAATGATGATGCCGATAAGCGCAATTCCAGCGATACCGCCCGCTACGCTGCCGACAATGGCACCGGTGCTGATTCCACTGGAGGGCGCGGCGGATTGACTGGGGCTGATGCTCGGGGAGGCATCGAGGTCCGTCGTGGCCGTGAATGTGGAAAATGAGCTTGTTTGAGTGCGGATTACTGGGGGCCCAGTGATGGTAACGGGCTATGTGCAAGTTAAATATTAGACAATACGGACAGAGCAAAGGTACATACACCGAGGTTTGCGGTAGTGGGCAAAGCCGAGGTCACTGAGGTGGTGCTGGTGGTAGAAGACTGGGATTCAGACGAAGACTCGGCTTGAGACGACGACGTCGATGTGACGGTGGTCTGCTGCTCCTGAGTTGAAGAGGGCGGCGTGGGTGTTGGAGTCGGGGGAGGGGTTGTCTGTGGCGCAGACTTGGTGGTTTGCTGGGTGGGTTTGGCGGGTGGGGGAGTCGAAGTCTGGGTTGGCTTTGTGTTGGAGGAGACGGAAGAATGGGTTTCCGTCGGGTCTGCGAAAGACTTGAGCACTTGCTATAGAAAAAAATCCACTGCAACATACCTGGTCCTGGAGTAGACTCTGGCGGTGGGGTTTCTTCACCAGTGGGGTCTGCCAGGGCCGGAGGTGCAGGGATCTGCGGGGCTCTTCCAGCCTGTTGGCGTTCCTTTAGCTGACGGTGAGAAGGAAAATTGTTATGCAAGGTCATGGCCGTAAAGAAAGTAAAGTGAAAGGAATGTGGGGTCGCTGAAGAGGACGTTGCGGGCGATGGCGGGGGGAAGGCGACGAGAACAAGAAACAGGGCCGGCGACCACATCTATCCCTGAGAACTTTCCCATGCCACGTGGGAAATCAATAAATAAATAATAACCTTGATCGCTGGTTTTTCGGCTGGCTTTGGTTTCCTCTTCTTTCTTTCTAAATTCCAGCGTTCTGCATGTTCGTGCTGTCACCTATTGGCTCACCCATGGCTTCTCGAGAGCCTCAGGCCTTTGTACTTCTGGAATGAAGTTACGACTCGAGACTAATCACCATCAGATTAGCGCGCCTCGACCGTTACTTTGTGTTCATCAGATGGAAAGACATCTTTGAAATTTTGGGGAGTCACTAGTCACTAGTAACTCGACTGTCACTCATGGACGTCTAGATCTGGACTACGATATCACATCCTCCGCTGTCTCGTGTTACTTGCCTTAACTCTGTCGGCACCCGAGTCAGTAAGCGCGAGGCCCTCCAGCACCCAAGAGTAGTTGTGGCGATCTGGAATTGATATTACCCTTCCGACGTTGAATTTTGTGCTGCGTGGATTCGAATTAACCTTCGAGTATTAGCGCTCATTTCCGGCACATGGACCGTCGCTATCAACCGCACCCCACGAGGGAACCACAAGGCGCACTGCACCAGATAGCCCATCTTCCCTTTCTAATGTACACTGACCAGAGAAAATATCATGGGTCAAGCTCAGCAAGATTCAATATCGTCCAACTCAGATCACTGTAACTCCTAGCGCCCGTCAACCTCTTAAGCTTGTTCATTGATTCAGAAACAGGTCGACGCCATCATCGCCGGAGTCATCACCTCCTGGCGCTCAAAGGGTTTGAGCTACTCGCACTGGCCGTGAGTCGTCCTAATAAACTTCATCTGCTTTCCCAAATTTTAAACTCGGCAGGCAACCTTTATGGCCGCCGTCCAATCGCAAGTGATGGGCATAACGCTCGGGTTCACTCACGAGGAAGAAACTCCAGCCCTCCGCGCCGTGAACGCACTCTTCCTCTGCGGGCTTATATTCAGCCTAATGTCCGCGTTCCTCGCGTTCCTTACCGCACGCTGGCTCCAGCGACTCACACCCGAGGAGCGCGCGTTCCTTGAAGCCGCGTTCGAGCGGCACCACCGCAACGACATCGAACTTACAGAAAATGCAACCACCCGGGACCCCGAGCGCGGTTTATCTGTTCCGTCTTTCACAACCCCAACCCCAGCTCCACACCTCCTCCTCAGGCTCCTCCATGTATACTTTGCAGTCTCGCTCTACGTACCAATGTCCCTCCTTGTCCTCGGCGTCGCGTGCATGCTCAGCGGGCTGCTGGTGTACGCATGGGCGGAGCATGCGCTTGTGGTTGCGCTCACGCTTACAGGCGCATGTGCGGCAGTGCTCCCGTTCCCGCTTGGTGTGTTTTTGATTCGGAAGAGGCGCGCGACGCGGATGGCGATTATTGACCTCTTGAGTAGGAGAAAAGGGGATTGGTAGACAGCTCTGGGCAGTGGGTAGATTTCATTTATCATAAGTACGTTGCTGCTCAGCTTCTTCCCCCGGGTTTTGTATTATTATATGTTCGTTCCGTCGATTCACCGGTATAGAATTAATATGAACAAGAAGGACGCGATCATCATCGCATTTCGGACTCGCATTCAATTTCCACTCTCATGACTAAAGGTATGATAAGTGTGGCGCTCAGACTCAGACTGCCATCGTATCAAGCTCGTGCTGTGTTGTCTTTCATTTGAATGCCCTGGGTGCCTCCTAGAGCGAAATGCAACCAGTTACTACACCCATCGTCAATCATATTAATCAGACACGATCGTTCAATTTTGAATAATCAGGCTGCGTCCAAATACTGTTAATACAATCCGACTGGCTGCAGAACCCCTTCTTTACCAAGTTTGTCTTCCAGCTGACCCAGCGCCTGGTCGGCCTTGTAATCCAGAATGTATGCCCTGACCAAACAGAAATACCTCCAATCAACGAAAAACTTCGCGGCCTCGGCCTTGAGGTCATGAACGAGCTTGTCTCGATTACCACCCCATGACCTTGCCACGCTGTCGATAGGAGTGACACTTTTCTCAAACACACTGCAAAACCGCTGTCGGAGGTAACTTCCCCAGTCAAGACTCTATCAGGGTTGAACATACTTTTCAAGCCGTTTGATGTGAATAAAACTGCCGTCTAACAAATACTCTTCGTCAAGTTGAAGCCCACCTAAGCTTGGTGGGCCGTGTTGAGATTGTTGACGCATACCTCTAGTAACTCGATACACTGTTTGCGGTTGCGCTGCAAATTTTTATAAAGCGGGCTACGATTTGTCATTTGACATGGGCAGGCGCGAGCCAGGGCCGAAGTGGACATACCTCAGTCACCTTTACCCTCTCTGGCACGTCTTGGAGTGCAGGCTTCTACGTGCTGCTGTCGGGGGTATTGTGACGAGCCGTCTTATAAGCCGCTATCAACAATTTCAAACTCCAGCCTTCGAAAACCAATGCGACCTCCTTCTTGAGGCCGCCAACAAGCATGATCTCGTACCAATTAAGACGTGGCTTCCTTGCAAGATATTTGATAGCAGGGATGATCTTGTCAAACACACTGTGAAAGCGGAGAAAGTAAGGTTTCCTCGCACGTACTTTTTAAGCTTTTTAACGTGAACGTCAATCATGATGCCGTGGACGTCATATTCTCGGAGCCCATGCAAGGCCTGGTAGACCGTGTTGATGACGTTGACGCATGCCTGAAGCAACGTTATGCAGCGCTGGCGGTTTCGCTGCAAATTTTTCGAAGGTCAGCTAACGCATTCAAGATGGAGCGTGGGGCGCAACTTGATGTACCTGAGTCGCTTTTATCATGGCCCATATTACGAGCAGCATCTCTGCAAGCCGAGCCAGGCATGGTGCTTCTGCATCGTCAGCTGCCTGCCTCTCCCCATCGAGTGCAGGCTTCGAAGATAAGAAGTATAACCCTCTGCAAGTTCAATGCTTTCATCAGCAATGGACAAGAATGATATAGGTGGGTGAGGCTTAGTACTGTCCCAACGCGTCCAGTTTGTCGTTCTCCCTCCTAACGCTCCCGCCTTCCAGTACCAATTTCACCTAAAAGGTCCAAGATTCGGTGGACGCGTTCGTTTTGAACGGATTTTGTACATGGGCAGCGCCACGCGCTTGCGCGTTGGCAGCGGACACAGGGTCGCCGGGTGCGTCCGACGCGCGTTTTCCTGCTTCATGGATGTACACGTTGCACGTCAGACTGTATCAATATGTGTACCCCGCTGGTACATATGTATTCTCTCGGGGACTTAAGCAAGTCCACCCCATCACCGTCATGATCAGCCTTGCGCACTCCAATGCCTTCGCTCGTTACCAATATCGCGCCTAAAAAGGCCTCGCCGGAGGGTAATGTCAAGCCCGACCATTGGGACGATGCTCATTGCTCGGGATTCAATACAATAACCCATGGCCTAGTTGGCGATCCACTAATGTTGAAGACTTTCTAAATGTACGTTATCCGTCTTTGCATTCAATCAGGGTGTTTACAATACAAGCATAGCACATGTCGGCGTGGCCATCGTTCCCGAAAGTCTCAAAGGATACCAGCAAACTTATTCCTATCCGCAAAGTTCAAACCCACCTGGGTGCGGTCGAAGGGAAAGCAAATGACAAAATCATATCGACGTGGCTGGGGCATGCGTGTTTCCTAATCGAACCTTCGCGCTCCGACTCGGGTGCCCGGGGAACCAGAATCCTGTTCGATCCCGTGTTCAGTGATCGGTGCTCACCCAGCCAGTGGATTGGTCCAACGCGATTTACACGTTCGTCTATGCAGTCAACACTGCGGGTTGCCTACGTCACCGCCACTGCGTGGGCACTTTCTTGCAGCACCGCCCTGCAAGATTCAAGATATACCCGAAGTCGACGCCATTGTCATTTCGGTGAGAGTCACTTTCAACGGCCTGACCTTTTGTTTCTGACTTGACACCAGCATAATCATTATGACCACCTCGATACCCACACGATCGGGATCCTGTCCAAACGCCCCCGCATACCTCACTTCTTCGCCCCTCTCGGGAACGGTTCGTTCTTCAGATCAATGGGCATCCCAGACACCCACGTCCACATCATGGACTGGTGGGATTCGAAGCGCGTCGAGGTCACCGCGCAGCAACACAAGGTCACTGTCGACATTACGTTCACGGCACTTCACCGGCCGGTCCTTATTTGACCGTTTCAAGACGCTCTCGGCCAGCTGGGTTGTTGAGGAAGTAGTGTCTGCATCGCCTACTGACGCCGCTGAGCGTCCCGTCGTCAAGGTCTTCTTCGGTGGCGATACGGGATACCGCGCGGTCTTGGATGGACAGGACGAGGATACGCTCCCGGTCTGCCCGGCGTTCAAGGAGATTGGGGAGCGTTTTGGAGGGTTTGACTTTGCGATGGTAAGGGCGTGTGTAGTGAGGTGACGACATGCTGACTGACTATATGCAGGGCGTACAAGCCGCGGCAGTTCATGTCCCCGATACACCGCGCCCCCCATATCCGCGCAAAGAGGGCGCTCGGGATGCACTGGGCGTATGGGCCTCCTCTTCTCCTTCTCGATCTTGCTCACATGGTTTTTTTGTTCAGGACATAGGTTCACCTCGGAGGACGTTTTGAACCTCCGAGGCGCTTGGCCGAGGAATCCAAGGAGATTGGCATGGAAGATGGGGCATTTGGCGTCTGTGAAATCGGAGGGACGATGTTCTTCTGCACGAACTCTGAACGTGAACCTTTCCCTCCCCTTGTTCCGGCCCCACGTCAGTATAATAAGCTTTCTCCTCCGCAAATTACAATATCTTACGTTCTCGCGTAATTCCGTTTTTTTGTCACCTGGTACTTTTTTTTCAATTTTGAAATGTCGAGTTGATCAGCAGATGTTTTATTTATTTTCGGTTGATGTAG